>CAUYPK010071212.1:0-58118 GCA_963574355.1 Loris lydekkerianus | reverse complement strand
CAATAAATATTCTGGTACAAATATCTTTGTTGTGACATGATTTTTGGTCTTCTGGGTATATGCCCAGTAGAGGAATTACAGGATTGAATGGTAGGTCTATTTTTAGATCTTTAAGTGTTCTCCATATATCTTTCCAAAAGGATTGTATTAATTTACATTCCCATCAGCAGTGTAAAAGTGTTCCCTTTTCTCCACATCCACACCAACATCTCTGGTCTTGGGTTTCAATGTAGACAAAACAGCCTGGTATTCGAAGAAGATGCCATCTGCAACTTTCCTAGAGAGGGAAGCCTGTACTTAGGTTCAAAGCGTAAAAGGATTATCTGATTCTCTTGTTAGGAGATAATGGAGCTGGTGACTTTAAGTTAAGTACAATGTTCATTTATCATTTCAAAAACCTTAGATCCCCAAAAGTATGCTAAATCTTCTTTGCCTGCACTATATAAATGGAACAACCCAGCCTGGATGACAGTCCAGGGATGTCCTACCTGTGGCCCTGGGCCCATGTTGATTTGGGGAGGATGTTTTTTGATTATCTGTAGTGTTTGATATCACAGAGTATACAATACAAGGACATCTTTGTTCTGCTCCTCAGCTTTCCTTAGTGTTTGTGTATTTAAAGTGTGGCCCAAAACAAGTTTTACACTTCCAATGAAAGGCAGAGGAAAAAAAAAAGGCTCCATAAAACTGGTACATTATGATCGACTGAGTCTTTTAAGTTCACTGTTGAGACCTACTCTCATCAAAAAAAAAAAAAAAAAAAAAAAAAGATTCCTTTTGAAACATTTTTGCTTATTAACAGTTCATCTGGTCACCAAGCCCTGGTATAAACGTGCAGGGATATTAATATTGTTTTCATGTCTACTAATACAATGTCTGTTCTGCTGCCCATGGATCAAGGAATAATTTTGACTTTTAAGTCTAATTATTTAAGAAATAATAATTATTTAAGTCTAATTATTTAGTAAGGCTGCAGGTGCTACAGATGGTGATTTCCCTGATATATTTGGGCAACATAAGTTGAAAACCTTCTGGAAAAGATTCAAGACTGTTGATGCCATTAAGAATATTCATGATTTGTGGGAGGAGGCCAAAATAGCAACATTCCCAGGAGCTTAGAAGAAACTGATTTCACGCCTAATGGATGACTTGGAGGGGTTCAAAAAGTAACTGCAGATGGTATAGAAAGAGTAAGAAATAGTAAGAGAAGTAGAATTAGAAATGGAGTCTGAAGTTGTGACTGACTTCCTGTAATCTCTTGTTAAAACTTGAATGAGAGGAGGTACTTCTTACAGATAAGAAAAGAAAGCGCTTTCTTGAAAGGGACTCTTTTTCTGGTTAAGATGCTGTGAAAATTGTTGAAATAACGAGATTTGGAGTATGATATCCATTTAGTTGGTATAGCTGTGATGAGATTGGGAAGATTGGCTTCAGTTTTTTACTATGAGCAAAATGCCATTGAATAGAATCACATACTATGGAGAAAGTGCTCATAAAAGGAAGAGCCGATTGCTATGGCACGTTTCATGTTAGTTTTCTTTTAAGAAGCAACCACAGCCATAAAGTATTTTTAATTGTACATTTTTTAATTAGAAATAATGCTATAACACACTTCATAGACTGCAGGCTAGTGTAAATGTAACTTTTATATGCACTGGCAAACCAAAACATTTGTGTGACTCACTTTTATTGTGCTATTCACTTTACGGTTGCTGGCTGTATATTATGTTGGTACAAAATGAAGAGAGAATAAGTGCTTTTCCCAGAAGATCAGGCAAGTGGTCCCATCTTACTACTCTTACTTTACATAATGCTGGAAGATCTAGCCAGCACATTAGGACAAGCAAAGAACAAAACAGCCAGGGTAATTGGAAAGAAAAAAATAAAACTGTCCTGACTTGCAGGTGACAATATTGTTTCTATAGAAAAATTCCAAGGATATCCTATAAACCCTCCTAGAGTTCAACAATGTCACAAGAAACCTGAAAAACATATAATTTTAATTGTATTTATATATACTAGCAATGAAAATATGGGCACTGAAATTAAAATTATAGTACAACTTACAGTGATTCAAAAATGAAATATTTAGGTGTATATCTAATAAAACATTTATCAATCTTGGGTGCTGAAAACTACAAAATGTTCATGAAAGAAATGGAAATTCTAAGTGAATGGAGAGGCATATCTCATTCATAGATAAGCAATCTCAACATTATAAAGTTGTCAATTCTTTCCAAACAGGTATGTAGGTTTAACTCAGTTCCTATCAAAACACCAACAAGATATTTTGTAGAGATATGTAAGGTTATTTTAAACTTTGTGTGGAAGGAAAAGGAACTGGGATAACCAAAATAATTTTACAGAAGCGTAAAGAGGTGAGAATTATAGTCGACTTAATTTCAATGCTTTTTGTTATAGTAATCCAGAGTGTGAGGAGGGATGGACATATAGATCAGTGGAAAAGAAGACAGAATCCAGAGAAGGCCTACACAAATATGCCCAACTGGCTTTTGACAAAGATTCAAAACAAATCCAAGTGAGAAAGAACTTCCTTTCTAATAAAGGGTGCTGAAATAATTGAATGTGTGCAGGTTAAAAAAAAATGGACCTTGACCTCAGTCTCATACCTACACAAACATTAACTCAAAATAGGTGACAGACTTAAATATGAAATGGAAAAACATAAAGTATCTAGAAAATATGGGAGTAGATTGCTATGATTTAGCATCAAGGAAAGTGTTCTTAGCCTTGAAAAGTAAAATCCATAAGAGGAAACACTGATAAATTGAATGTCATTAAAATGAAAATCTTTTGCTTCAAGAAAGACACTATTACAAGGATGACAAGAGAAGCTATGAAGGAGAAAATGTTTTCAGTGCACATATGTGACAGAGTGTACATATGTGACTAGCATGTAGAATACATAAGGAACTCTTAAAACTTAACAGTAGACAAAACAACAATGCAATTAGAAAATGACCAAAAGACATAAAGAAGTATTTCATGGAAGACCCCTGGATTGCAAATAAACACATAAAAAAAATCTTGATTAAAATCATATTAGATGTCACTACATACCTATCATAATGGCTGAAATAACAAAAAAATGACAGCACTATATGTTGGTGAAAAGGCATAGAAACTGAGACTTTCGTGCATTGCTAATACAGCCACTGTGGAAACCGTGGGAAGTTAAGGAGGACCCGCGGCCCCCACCCCTTCACCACACCCCGTGTGCGCACATAAACGAAGGTTAACATGCAACTGTGATTGATCAATTGCACCCTTGGTAATTTATCCTAAGTCATGAAAACAAGTTTACTCAAAAACCTGTATACAAATATTTATAGTAGTTTTATTTATTTTATAATTGTCCTAAACTGGAAGCATCCTGGATGCCAGTCCTAAAACATTATGTTCTGTTGTTTATACAACATTTAATTTAAATATTAATGTAATTTACATGTGGGTCACTACAAATGTCTTGAGACAGACTGTGTTATGGTCCATTATTTTACTTCCAAGAAACACAGTTGACAGGGGCCTTTCTGATTCACCTATGCAAGTTTCAGCTTGCTGGGCTTATTGGTATTGCTGGGAGAGCTTCATTTGTTTCTTGATTTTTGTGTATATCAAAACTTTTTTAATGATGTACGTATAAGATTTTGGAAATAAATATAGAAATGAAGAACAGATCTCTGGTTGTCAGGGGTTAAGAGCTGAGTGGAAGAGAAATGGATGTAACTACAAAAAGACACGAGGAATCCTGCAATGATGATGAAAATGTTCTCTACCACAGTTGTATTAAAGTGAATTCAATTAATTTCACATAAAATGAAGCATATCATTTCCCTTCATGAACAAGGTAACCAATTTTCCTCAAAATTTTGAATTAGCAAGTCTTTCTCCCATCATGGAAAGACATTTTTTCCAATAATTAAAACATGATGTTGGTAATCACTGATATATCTTGACAACATACTTGGGACATGAAGAAAAGTAGAAAGATAAAGTAAGTATTTGAGAAGCAAAATAGAAAGGACTCAGGAATTGGTTGTGAGCAAAGAGGAAAAAAGAATCAAGTATTATTCTCAGATTTCTGTTTGGAACAAAAACATGAAGAAGGATAGAGGTGGATAAAATTTGCATGAGCAACAGTGTGTGGTTTGGGGCACATTAAAGACCTTTGCTGAACCCATGATGGACCTCATCCATTATAATTTTGTTTTTTTTGGTCATTTGTTTGTTTATAAACTAAAATACATTATTTTATATAACCTAAAATAGATAATAAAATCTACACGTGAGTTTTAATATTTATGTTTCACTCTTTTAAAACTATAGGATAGTTACAAGTAACCCGCCAACCTCTTTCCCACCTTCAAAAAATAAGAGCTGAGGAGAATGCAGTGGGAGGAAAATTGTATTGGAAAGAAATTTATTAAGCTTTATATTCCCGAGAAGTCATACATGTAGAGATGGAAGATATTCAGATAGATAAAACTATTCAACAAAAAAGTATTCACTGGAATATCTGGCACACAGATGATTTTTAACACCTATCTATCATGAAAACATTTCTGAAATCAGTGTGTTAACTGAATCATTAGTCATTTACATTGATAAAGTTTGAACTGAACAGTGATTTTTTTTTTTTTTTTTAAATATAACTAACATGTCAGATCTATTATGCCTGGAATAGTTTTGTTATGGCTGAGGCTCGTTAACTTTAATACACCAGAGGATTTATATATTTGCGCTCAAGCATCTCTTGATGTTTCAGCCTTGCATGACTGAAACTTCTGCATGATCATTTGGAAACAGATGACATATATGATCTAGACTTCAAGGAAGAATTATCATGTCCAGTGTATAATGTACAATTTTCCTTTTGAGAATTTGGTGCATGCCATTCACTTTCTAAGTATTGAGATTCCTTCAGTATGCAGTCAAAGAAATTATGCCTGCTAATTAAATTCACTATTCTCTATGATGTAACCAAGGAAACTCTTATCACTTGTAACATGTAAGAATGTTTAAAAATTGAATTCACAATGGTGTAAAGATATCAATTATATAAGGAATTGACTATTAAATCCTGCATATTTCATTCAGTGTGTAAAGAGTTTGGCAGTTGGTAAATCACTACTTTTTCAAACTGATAGCTCAGACTTTCTGCTTGGAACAAAAACATAAAGGATAGAGGTGTAGAAAATTTGCATGAGCAGCAGTGTGTGGTTACTGGAATTATCATGGAAATGTCCATTTTTTTTTATTTCTTCATTTCAATATCTGTAAAGAATCCTGACAAGCTTGTATGACTATCTCCCCCCCCGAAAGAATAATAGTAAAAAACTGGAGCCAGGATCTATATACCATATTCAAGCCAAGTATTTTGTTTTGTTTTGTTTTAGATTGAAGAATTCATCCAAGTAATGAATAATAAATTAAACATGGCAGTGTCTTGAATGAAATGAAGAGAGACTTGAAATATTAGAGAGATGATCCTTAAAATTGTTTTTCCCTAATCAAACATCATCATAGGCATTTACACCAAATCAAACCACTTTTGAGATATTACCAAATAACTTTATTCATTTATACTAAGAACATCTATTGTGAAGAGCTTCTGATGGTTTCTTGGGTGAATTATAATACGAAATCTGATAAAGATTGTGTGAAAAACAAAAATGTTAGCTTAATCTTGCTCATGAATGCTCATGAATCTTGCTCAAAATTCTAAATTAAATATTTTCAAGGAGCATCTTGAAGTGTATTAAAAGACTATGAGCAAGTAAGGTTCATTTCAGATATTTAATAATCAAGAAAAAATCAATATAATTTATTTTAATCAAAATATTCCATATATAATCATGATAAAATAGTCAAAAGGTAGGTATCAGCAACCATTCTTAAGAAAATCTCTAAAAAAATAGAAGGGAAGTAAAATACTAAAATACACATTGTTTACTAAAATCTCCATAGCAAGCATTAATCTATAATGCTAAAGCTGTTCTATTATAGTCAGAATAAGGGTATAAATTCTATCATTAATATTATCAACATCATTTTGGGTATTTGAAACATTCAACATAAAAAAGTATTCAATTGATCTTTATTTTTCCTCTCTTTCTTGATCATAATAATACACATAAAAAGCTCTAATAATCTAGCCAAATTATATAGAATTATTCAAAGAATTTTGGAAAAAGGATGAAAACTGTATCAATATAAAAAATCAAGAACTCCTCTATATTTGTAATCACTAATAATTGCACAAAAGGAGAAATTATTTGACCCACAATATCCATGAGGCAATATGGCTGGAGTCCCAACCCCTGGGTGGTGGACCAGTACCAGTTTGGGGTCTGTTAGGAGTAGAGCTGTAAGGAGGGGAGCAAATGGAACTTCAGCTCTATTTACAGTCACTTCACATCACTCCCATCATTGCGTGAGCTCTGCTTCCTGTCAGATCAGTGGCAGGAGTAGATTCTACTAGGGGAAAGAACCCTACTGGAAACTGCACAAGTAAGGGGTCTAGGTTGTGTTCTACTTATGAGATCCCAATGCTGGATAATCTGAGGTATATGCAATGCACAAGAATTATCCTGAACCCCCGCCCCCAAGCATGGTCCACGGAAATATTGTCTTCCATGAATCCAGTTCCTGGTGCCAAAAAATGTTAGACAGTGCTGCTATAAGGTATTTATGAATGAATTTGAAAATAATGGTATAATATAAATATGAAAAAGGCTATTAAATCCTACTAAAAATTTAATAAAATAAAATAAATAAAATAAATATGAAATAAAATAATAATGTGAAATAAAATAATAATAGCAAACACACAGTATTTATTATTAGCCAGACTTTACATTTATTGTTTGATCCTCAGCCTCCAGTGAGATCAAGGATATTATTATTCATTCCCATTTTAAAGAAAAAGAAATAAAAATACAGGGACAAAACTCCCACAGAGGCACACAGGAAGTATCAAAACCAGAAACGATTCCAGGTTCAATGCTTAAGCCTTTAGTCACTATACTGGCTCTATATTACACAATGACAGATATGCTGTCTTGTTAAAAATTGTATGTATTTTGCATGAAAACATGATGATTGAATATACACATACACAGTGAAGTGATAACTACTGTCATAAATTAATATACCATCTTGAATGGGAAGAAAATACTATGATAATATCAATTCTCTGAATTTATGTGTAAGTTCAATCCTTGGGATCCCATTGTATATTGAATGAAATGACCATAAAATTTAAATATAATAAAAAATATCTAAGAAGAGACAACAAAAGTTTTTTAATAACAATAGTGAGTAGAACTTGACTTCGATAAGGATGTCCAGTATCACCACTGCTGTTCAACATAGCTCTGGAGGTTGAGCCAATGCAATCAGGAAGAGAACAACATTAAGGGCATCTAAATGGGGGCAGAGGAGGTCAAGGTCTTGCTTTTTGATGACAATATGATTCTATACTTAGAAAAACTCAAAGGCTCAACCACAGTCTTCTGGTGGTGATCAAGAAATATATAAGGTCTCAGGGTATAAAATCCATGTCTACAAATTAGTAGCCTTTGTATATCCAAGTAACAGTCAGGTAGAGAGGCAAATCAAAGACACCAGATCCCCAGGCAGCGCCTGTGGCTTAAAGGAGTAGGGTGCCAGCCCCATGTTCTGGAGGTGGAGAGCCAAAAACTGCAAACAACAACAACAACAACAACAACAACAACAAAAAATGAAAAACAGCAGATCCTTCACAGTAGCTTCAAAGGAAATGAAATACCTGGAAATATATCTGAAATCTACCAGTTCAATGCAATCCCCATTAAAATGCCAACATCATACTTTGAAGAATTGGAAAAAAACAGTTCTTCATTTTGTATGGAACCAGAAAACATCTGGTATAGCCAAGACAATTCTTACTAATAAAAACAAAGCTATAGTCATCACTCTACCAGATTTCAGGTTACCAGTACACAGTGATAAAAACAGCATGGTATTGGCACAAAAATAGACAGACATATGGAACAAAATAGAAAACCTACAGATGAAACCAGCCTCTTATCACAATACGATCTTTGATAAACCAAACAAAAGCATGCACTATGGAAAAGAATCCCTGTTCAATAAATGGTGCTGGGAGAACTGGATAATCATATGTAAAAGAATGAAACTGGACCCACACCTTTCACCGCTTACAAAATTGATTCAAGATGGATAAAAGATTTAAATATAAGGCATGAACTAATAAAAATACTTTAAAAAAAGCATGGGAAACACTCTAGATGATGTTGGCCTGGGGAAAGATTTTATGAAGAAGACTTCTGTGGCCATTGCAACAATAAAGAATATAAACAAATGGCACTTAATTAAGCTGAAAAGCTTCTGCACAGCTAAGGAAACAAGTAAAGCAAATAGACAACTTTTAGAAAGGAAAAAGATATTTTCATGTTATGAATCTGACAAACAGTTGATAACTAAAATCCACAGATAACTCAAATTAATCAACAACAAAAAAAGAGAACAAATAATCCCACACTACCACTTCGCAAGAGACATGAACAGAACCTTCTGTGAAGAAGACAGATGAATGGCTAATAAACATACAAAAAAATACTCATCATCCCTAAGCATCAGAGAAATGCAAATCAAAACCAACTTGATCTATCACCTAACTTCAGTGAGAATAGTCCCTAGCACACAGTCACAAAGCTGCAGATGCTGGTATAGATGTGGAGAGAAGTGAGGGGTAGGTAATGAGGCTAGCAAGTTATGGCAATAAATTTTAAGAAATAAAAGGAAAAAATCTACAAGTGTACTTTGTGTCTGCTTTATAGTGAGTTCTCAGATGACATTAATTAACCACAAATATTCTTATGCATATTAATAACTGTTAAATTCTGATATAAGGTAACATGTGATTTCCCTATATAACCTCTCTAGAGTACTGGTGAAAACACACAGTTAACTAAGGAGATACTTTAATCCTTGATGGGGGCTTATTCCTTTTGTTCAGTCCTCCTATGTCTCCAAATTGTGCATGGATTACTATCTTATTCCCAAGGCCATGTTGTTACTAGTTGTTTTGCTGCGATATAGACCAAGATAGAGATTAGCATGCAGGACAACACCTGTGGAAGGGAATAGAAAGAAAATGAATTTGCTACAGGGAGAAGCTGAGCTGCTATGCAGTCTAAACAAAGGCCTCAGCTACTCCGCAGGGAGCTTGGAAGCAGAGACGACCCAGAGTAGCCTTGAGTTGGTGCTAGAAGGCTGAAGCTCAGATGAAGGCTGAAGTTTGGATGAGGACTGCCCCTGGATGTGGATGATATGCTAATCAAAGCAGGTTACTCCAGCTAAGGCAATCCCCAAGGAGGGCTGGCAGCTGAGAAATGTCTGCTGGTGGTGGTTTGAGCATCTGGGAAAAAAGTGCTCCACTCCTGATGGGAATCTGGGTGCTGTTGGGACCACTACACACACTGCTCTATATGAATTGCTGTTTATAGGGTCGGGTGCTAAGTCCAGACTGCCATCAATATCTGCTTATGGTTCCCTGAAATTCAGATTTGATGGTAGAGATTCAATGTGAAGCATAACTATGAATTTTAGACATGTTACCAGGTAAAAGAAAAGAGATTTATCCTGGTTCTGCTGTACATTCCCATGATCTCTGAATATTTGCCTTTGACTCCTTTCTAAGCCAGCCTAGGAATTCCTTCTTTGTGGCAAGTGTAAGAGAGCTCTTTGACAAAAGATAATGACTTCCAGTCTAAGCAGTCTCAGCTGAACTCTCCCACCATGCCTGCTTCACTGCTCAGAAACTCTCCATGATTATCTCCAGTGTATTTTCAGAATAAGTAGATATTTTTCTTGCTATTACTCTGAGATTTTTCTGTTAAGCAATTTAAATCATGTTAGATGTAGTCTCACTTTACAATTATAATATAAATATGAGTATTATTGTATTATTGTATAAATATGAGTATTATATACAATTTTTTCTTTCAAACCTTATCTAGTAAGAAGGTAAAAAGTGTACAATTCTTTTCTGAAGAAGCTTATAGATTTTCTAAGGTCATTGGTAAGATAAGAAAAAAAATCAATTTATCAAATGAAACCCCTGCCAAATTATTTGGAAGTTTGTTTTAATGAACATCTAGAGACCAATGATTTAAGCCAAGTTAGTTTATGTCTTGGTTGGGGGTGGGGGTCAAAGGTAAAGAGGAACCCCAAAATAGGATTGCCAGATATAACACAGGATACTCAGTTAACTTTGAACTTCAGATAAGCCATGCTTTTTTAATGTGTGTGTTAGTATATGATACACAAAATTTGGGACATGTGTAAAGTAATAAAAATTACTTATCTGATATTCAAAATCAGTTGTGTTTATGTATTATTATTTGCAAAATATGGCTTTTCAAAAGTCTTCTATATGGCAGATGCTTGCTGTTGAGCGTGAAATCTATCTTTGCAATGCTCTTCAAATCATAGGTTATTCTGTGCTGGCAAAGTGAAGAGAAAGTGCCTCTGCAGCCACCTTTCAGACCATCTCAGAGCTTTGCTAGGTGCTAAGGGACTTCAGTGTTGCCTCGCCTGACGTTTGCTTTATCTGCCTTTGATTTGGTCTTCAGTTCTCATCTTCTCTCATTCTATACATTCTTCATGGGTGAGTACATTCCAGTCCAAGGTTTCACTTACTACTCATGTAACGGAAGGGAAATCTACTTCCAAAATATGTGGTAAGTCTTGAGGTGTTTCCTAAGGTATGCTAATGTATTTCCAAATTCCTACTGGGAACCCATACTTGGATTTGCAGAACATATTTAAAATTCAACATGCCGAAAAAGAACTCATCCCTCCTATCCTCAATATAGCAAATTTCTCTTGTATTTTTGACTTTAGTTGAAGGTAAACATTTCTTGGCCCAACAGTTCTTAAATATTAAACATGCGAAGAAATCAACTGATCTTTCAATTTAAAATGCAGGCTCCAGGCGCCTTACCTTAATAGTAAATATAGAGTGAGATTAGGACTCCTGTTTTTGTTTCTTGATAAATACTCTGGGAAATTCTAACATAGCAACAAGATGTTAGCCTCTGTACTTTGGTGTCTGCCTAAATTTCCAGTCCATCCTAATACCAACTGTCATGTCTAACCTACACCACAATCTGTCTTGCCAAATTTAAAAATAAAATATATTTTTATCTTAAATACTGTGCATAACTGACTTGTAAAATAAACAAAAAATATAAGATTTTGTGTTTGACCTAAAACAGGGCAAAGTCCAAGAGGTTTATGGGTGTTGCAGTATAAGGCAGAAGGAAAGCTGAAGATCAAGGTCATGGGTCAGTCATGAAAATCTTGGTGAAGACTTCAATTTCTCCAGGGTTTTGAAATTAGTTATGCTATAAACTAGAAAATAGATAGGGCCTCTGTTTATTGATTAATTTTAGTACAATACATAACCCATAAATGACTGCACAACTAATGAGTTTAATCTTGTATGATATCCCAAACCTTCTGCTATCATGTAGATTACTAGTGAGTTCAAGCTAGCTCTAACATTTTACAAGAAAGGAAGCTTGCGGAATGAAACAGCTGATTGCAGATGAAGTTGGGAGATTACTTAAAATGTCATTTAGTCACCAAATTATATTTAAAACATTTTCCCTTAGATAAATAATGACACAATTTCTAGACTGTGAAAATAGTTCTGTAGTGAAAGTTATTTGAAAATAAAATGACAAAAAGAAAGCTCTTTGTAAATATTTTCAAATGAAATATGCATGTGCAAATGTTAACATGATGACCAAAGATTCTTTTACTGTTTAACTGTTATTTTTACTGTTTTTTACTGTTATTTTTAAAATCCTTCCAATACAGAAAAATGAGACATATGTATATTTATGCATTTCTATATTTTATCTATCATCTATCTAATGTTTTAACATCCATCCCCTACAGAAAAAGGTACATATCACATATTTATGAATTTATATTTATATCTATCTATCTACGTGTCTAATCTCTAATTATTCATGTTTGCTTGGAGAAAATTCTGGAAGGAAATAAATCCATATGCCTCTGGAATTGTGAGAAATTTATATTTTCTTCTCTATAATTTATCTATTATCTAACTTTTCTGGAGTCAGACTATTTTACTTGTCCAATTAGGAAAAGATAATTAGTATTTATATAATCAAACTAGCTCAAAGAAAAAGTATAGCTGCTATCAATAGCATTTTGTATTTTAATATTGTTAAGTAGTTGGTGGGAGTCACAAAAAAAGTTTGCCTAACCTACACTTATCCCTTCATTAGTCATTCAATAAAGAAGATGCGTAAAATATAGTTCCTACTGTGAAAGACTTCATAATCTAGAAAAAGGGAGAATAGGCACATAGAAAAACAATCATATCACATAGTGAGCATGAATTTTTGTACAGAATTAGGTAAGTATAGAAGAGGGGAGAAGGCTTAACTGAGTCTTCCAGGAGGAATTGTGGAGGGTTCTATGAGGAGAAGTTACTCAAGGGAGACCTTGAGAACATTCTAGACCTTGCTTTGGAATGGCAAGCATTTAGGAAGAGAAGTATGTTTGTTAAGGCATAGATATTAGTTTTGTATTTAATTAATTCCATGTTGAACATTTAACCAGTTTCCTGTGCTTCACTATTACAAATGCCAAGGTAAATATCTTTAAAGCTGAGCCTTGGTGTATATCTATATTCATTTCTAGGTGGATAGAAGATTCTAGAAGTAGAATGGGAAAGTTAATGTTTCTGGATATTTTTAAGATGTTAGGTATAATTTGACAAATACAATTTTACATGATTTTATTGATTCACTGTCTCACCTACAAGGGATGAAAAAATACCTATGCATAAAATTCAAGTAGAGAGAAAACTAAAAAAAAAGAGAATAGTGAAGTAAGTGAATAGTGAATTAGTAAGATAGAATAAAATTAATTTTAAGAAGATGAAAACCATAAAATACAACACGGAAAAAAGCAAATACACAATATCATTGAAGTATAAACCAAAAAGGAAAGGTACAACAGATTTAGCCAAAAAAAATAAAATAAAATAAATAAAATAAATAAATAAATAAATAAATTGTACCACTTACTTTACTTTTAGGTTTTATGTGGGTTGTGACCCTGTTCACTTGTTCTCTTTTTAATCACCTAGTTTCAATATATTGGTTTTTGTTTTGTTTTGTTTTTGAGACAAAGTCTCACTCTGTTGCCCTGGGTTGAATGTGTGATATCATCCTAGCTCACAGCAACCTCAAACTCTTGGGCTTGAGCAATCCTCTTCCCTCAGCCTCCTAATTAGCTGGGACTACAGATGCCTTCCACAATGCTTGGCTAATTTTTTTCTAGTTTCAGTAGAAAAAAAATTCTACAGTCTTCTACTCAGGCTGTTCTTGAAATCCTGAGCTCAAGCAATCTTCCCATCTTGGCCTGCCAAAGACAATGAATGACTTTGATGCTGAAATCCTTCAGAATCTCAATTTGTGTCATAAATGGTTGGTGTCCTCCAAATATTTGTTGTCTGTTTCATATTGACAATAAATTCCCAAGTACTTTTACAGCCCCACAATTTCTACTCAACTTCTTTTTTTCCAGTTATAGCTTCATATCAGGTTCTTCCATTCATTATGCTTTATTTTGACTAAGACCCTCTAGCTTGGTCTGATGTGCCCAGTTGCACAACAGAGCGCAAACTGGGGAAGTATAGTTGTTCTGATGATGAACTTTGATGACAGAGCTGACTGAGAGTCAAAGTTACACAACTGATAAATTGTGTGGCCTTGAATCAGTAATTAAACTTTCTGTTGCAAAGCATATATATTCTTAATACCTGCCACATTAATGTGATATGAGGAATTTGTTAGGTAATCCCTGTTAAGGACTTAGCATGGGACATTACATACACTACATGCTCAGTGATTACCACTACCTACAAGGTTTCCAAATGCACAGTTGTACCTCTTTGTCTTGCCATCACTTCATCAAGAACATTAGTCCATTTGAGTTACCATGATTAAAGTATTTGTTGCTATTATCATATATTAATTTCTTGAACAGCTCATCTACACTTCTTTCTCCTGAAACCTTTAAATCTTATTTATTCAGGGAAATAATTTCCTCCTTGTTTTATAGAAAATTCAAAGTTATTGGATGCAAATTTGCATATTTGTTTTGTCTTTCATTTTAAGGTATGTCAAGTGAGAGATCTTAAGTAACCTTGTGACTTGATTTTTATAAAGACAAAGTATCAGTCATTTTTATTTAGGAGGCCTGGTCAGAAAAGAACAGCCAACCACCAGGAAAGACGTCTTTTCAAGATGAGTCCTTTGAGTGACTAGAAAAGATTAAAAAAAAAAAAAAATCTTTAGCATACAATAGAATCAGGCTAGCCCCACACTATAGGTAGAAAATCACCTCCCATGTTGTCTTTTTCAGGGGCAACAAAAATACTATTTTACTCAAAATAACTCCTCTTCTGTCCTGTACTCAATGGTGTAAAATTCTATCATACTTAGGGGGATTAAATGGCAGGATTGGGAATATTTTTACTATAGTGGGTCATGTCTAAAATATAATTACACTGAATAAGCATTGTAAGCAGCAGTTTGTTTCGTTAGCCATCATTTTATTATTTTATCAAGTTGTGTCTAAGAATAATAGAGAGTAGTCAGTTTCACAATTAATAACAGTGTATAATTTTCAGGGGTGGGAAGAGAAGACACTGGGACAAAAGAACAGGAGGACACAAGCTTTGTGGTTTCAGTATTTTCCCTGGGAAACATCTAAAATATAGTATTATAGGCTTGGCGCCTATAGCTCAAGCGGCTGGGGTACCAGCTGGATACACTGGAGTTGGTGGGTTTGAATCCAGCCCGGGCCCACCAAACAACAATGACAACTACAACTTAGAAAAAAAAGTAGCCGGGCATTGGGGCAGGTGCCTGTAGTCCCAGTCTCAGCTACTTGGGAGGTTGAGGCAAGAGACTCACTGAAGCCCAAGAGTTGCAGGTTGTTGCGAGCTGTGACGCCACAGCACTCTACCCAGGGTGACAGCTCGAGACTCTGTCTCAAAAGAAAAAAAAGTTAAAAAAATATAGTATTTTAAATCATCACAACAACATCAAAATTATCCCACATACTTAGAAATTTAAAGGCCTCTTTTAGAACATCAACAATTTTATTCATTTATTTGTTTCTTTTCTTTTTTTTTTTTTTTTTGCAAGACTGCTCATATATGCAAAGGCAATATTTGCCTTATTCGATACTATGTTTCCACCAGTTTCTGGTGTATAGAAAGAGGTCAATAGATATTCATTGAGTAATAAGGCAATGAAAAAATGAAAAATGCTATTTTCTTTCCTTTCTCATTTATGATAAACTTTTCATAATGACCCATGTTTGTGAAGAAATCCAGTTAATTTTTCCCAGTGCTCACAGGAAGCATTTGCAGTGACTGGGTGGCCTTCTAATTTTCACAGTCACTCAGGTTCTTCCCTATTATCTTTTTCACACCACGCTGGTCTTGCTAGTCTGCTCCTATTCAGGGTCTTTCTTAATAATCAAATCAGATCACTTCATTCTTCTGATTAAAACAAATATTTGCCTTAAAGAACATTTTCAATAATGTAAAAGCTGCTTAACTCAACAGATTTCATATCTGGTGTTACATATTCCCAACAGATGTATCTTCTTGCAGTTACACCGAGCCTTGAATTCCATACGGACATGTTGCTCAGGCTCTGTGACTCTCCCTGTGCTCTGGGAGTATACCTTGCTTAATTTTATTCATGCTTTTAAACTCAATTCAACTTGTTATTGATAATTGTATTGGTGTTGCTATTTGGAATCTATATTAGTCTACTGTAAGTTTTCTTGAGAGATTAAGATTTCCAAGATAAGATAGAAGTATAGAAGTATAAAAATGAAATATTTTAAGTAAAAACTATGTAGTTTAAATTTAGAATTGAAAATATTAATATGAATACATGATACATTTCCCTTCTTTTAAAAATACAGATTTTCTAACTTTATTTAGCAAAAATGTCTGGAGGCAATGACAAGGTAGAAGCTGTGAGTATTTATGAACAAAAGGAAACTGAGTTCTTTCATCAGTGGCTGATTCCATTCCCTTGCAAGTATAAGCACATTTCTATTTGCTGTGCTGATACAGAATGTATCACCCCACTGCCAATGAATATCAGTGTTATGAGAAGAAGTTGCAAGACTGAGGTCATGAGAGGATGTGAACATAGTGCTCACAATACCATGAGAATAAAGAGGAGAAACAAAGTTTGAGATGTTCAGAGTCAGTAGCTAACAGCAAAAATTCTTCCAAGTATTACAGTGTAATCTTGAAAGAAATGTGATAGTTTTTCCTAATTTGATAACAATCCTTCATAATAATAATAAGCACAATTTTATTCAACCTTATAAAGATGGAATTACCATTCTATTATCTATTTTGAAGAAACATAAAATTGTCATATGAAGGGAATTCAGGTAAAAATGTAAGACAAGCTATTTCAGAGGTATTTTAACAGTTAATTAATACAAATATGCATCTTTACTTAATTTTATGATACTTTCAGGATGTCTTCTTTTAAAAGATGCTATGTAAATATTTATTTTTGTACCTCATTTTGTATTCACAGTTTTGCATATTTTTCCTTAAGGAGAACTTTCAAATTTGCTTCTATAAAAGCAAGATTTACATGATACCAGGCTGAAAGAGGATATATATATATACACACTGACTCTGGGACAGATTGTTGCACTAGAAAGCAAATAAACCATCTGACACTGCTTGTCTTGTGCTAAGAGGACAGGGGAGACTGTGGCCTGCCCAAGGGCTCCCACTGGCTCCACATGGGGCAATTTGAGCATCAAATGATTTCAAAAAACATGTTTTACATTTAAAATAATGACAATAAATTAAGAGGTAGACACCCAAAACAGCAGTCACTGGACATTTTGGAAATTGCACCAACACATTACTTGGGAAATTGATAATAACAGAGAGATCTTTAAGCATCTTGGCTCCTGCCTTTCCTGCATGAAATATATCTCAGGGAGAACAATAGTATTTGTGGATGAGGGAAAATTCTCTGCAGAAAAATTCTAGCTGATAATAGAATGAATGATAAGATGATAAAAATCGCCAGTTTGCAATAGTAATGAAATAAGGAATTTATTTAATTACTGTCCCTTGATAGTAAAGAAAATAGGTGAGAATTGTTGAGAAATGTTTTATATGGGATGTAAGTCAGTGGTGCTGGGATAACCTTCCCTCATCATGTCGTCCGTGTGTGTTTGTAGAAAGCATGCTTGCATAAGCCTCGAATATTTTTTATTTCCATCTCTTCAATCGCTTATGTCATAAATTAATCAGATATTTTTTCTCAGTTCCCTGAGATCATGAAGGGTTTCTCATTTTTGTATTCTTTTGGCCATTTCCATTGGCAAAGATGTGGCTGAAAATAGGAGTTTGCTGCATGGTTGTTAAAACTTCTTTGCAGAAGTTAATTTACATTATTAAACATTTTCCCCTTTTTAAAAGCTGTTAGCAATGCTGATATTTCACCTAGAAATGGTCTTCTATACTGTTCTTTAGTTTTGTAATTCACATATATTGATATAATATAAATTATTTCATTTACATGTATTTCCATTCTCTCCAAATCATATTTTGTCATTCATAAATTGTGAATCAAAATAAAGAAGTTGTATTTTGCTTACTATCTTTCCCTTGAAACTTGAAAAAATAAATCTACAAGGAGGCTGTCTATTATATTTTTCCAGCGCCACAGTACTTGTTAAAATACAACAGGTTTACAAGCTATTTATTTCCTTTATGTGTACAAGTAATCAAACTAACTTACCTTTAGTAGGTAGAATTGTGCATTCATAACTGGCTCAACTCTTTTCAGGAATTTCACAGAAGGTCTCTCTGAGTACAGAAATCTCAAGAGAATTGCTTAAGAATAGAGAATCCTGGTCTTTATCCTGAGATCCTCACTCAGCCAAGTCTAGCCATGGTCTAGGAGCAATGAGATTTCTTTTATTCTCAGAGGACAATCACTCCACTAACTTTGAATTCATGCTTTTAGATATAATTACAGCCTGGAGGTAATGAAAGACTTCAAGAGAACTACCAGGGTAATCGACAAAACACAGGGGTTCTTGCTCAGGTAATAACCAAACACCAGGCAAAGAAGAGGAAAATCTGTAGGAGCTATGCTTTGGGAATAGGTCTCAAATTAATTACCTTTTGATAGAAAGAAAACCAATCAATGAAACAAAAAACAATTTCACAATACTTTAAAATCTGCCATGTGCCTTTAAAATAAATAATCATATGTTGTCATGGTTAAGAGTATACAGTGAATCATTCAGTAAGCTCAGCCTCAGACCTATTTCCACCACTAATCACTTTGACTTAGGAGGCAAGTTATAAATCTTTGTGCAAGTTATATATCTTCATTTTTTAAAAATTTCAGAATATTAAAGGCGTTTTGAATGTTTTGGTTACACAATTTGCTCTTGTACATTTTGAAGTCAAAGTTCTAAGTGTGCTCTTCACCCTGAAAGTGTGCCTTTTACCAGTTAGGTGTGAATTTACCAACCCTTACTACTCCCTCCACCTACATGATTTCTGTTGAGTTTTACTTTCCTGTGTGCATGTAAATGTTGATCAACTAGTTCCAATTTAGTATTGAGTACATGTGGTGTTTGTTTTCCCTAGGTACCATATTCTTGCGATACTGTACCTAGAAGAATGTTTTCAAGTTCCATCCATGTTGTTCCAAAAAGTACTTGATCACCTTTCTTTTTTAAAGGCTGAGAAGTAACTCCGTGATATACATGTACCACATGTTATTAATCTTGGTTTGTTTCCATATCTTTGCAATTGTGAATTGTGCTGCTGTAAACATTTAAATGCAAGTGTCTTTTTGATAAAATGTCTTTCTTTCCCTTTGGGTAAAATACTAATAGTGGGATTGCTGAATCAAATGGAAGACCTACTTTTAGGTCTTTGAAGAATCCTAAACTAATTTCCATAGAGGTTGTACTAGTTTGCAGCCCTACAGAAGGAATATAAGTGTTACTTTTTTTCTGCATCCATACCAGTACTGTTTTTTTTTTTTTTTTGAAAACTTTTTGATGAAAGCCGTTTTCACCAGAGTTAGTGATATCTTGTTGTGGTTTTGATTTACATTTTCCTGATGATTAGCGACGTTGAACATTTTTTCATGTGTTTCTTAGCCATTAGACTTATCTTTAATTGAAAAGTTTGTGTTCATGGTTTTTATCCACTTTTTAATGGGATTGTTTGATTTTGGGGGGGAGGCTGATTTTCTTGCAGATTCTGGTTATCAGCCTTTTATAAGATGTATAGCATGCAAATGCTTTCTCCTATTCTGTAGGCTGTCTATTTACTGGATTGTGTTCTTAGCTGTGCAGAAATTTTATAATTTGATCAAGTCTCATTTGTCTATTTTTGTTGTTGCTGAGATTGCTTTCTGGTCCTACTTCATAATTTTTTTCCCTAGGCTAGTATCTATAAGAATTTTTCCAACATTTCCTTCTAAAATTCTTATAGTTTCATGCCTTAGCTTTATGTCTTTCCTCCACTGTGAGTTAACATTTGTGGGTGGTAAGAGGTCAGGATCTTGTTTCAGTCTTTTTTTATACATCACCATCCAGTTTTTCCAGTACCATTTATTGAATATGATTTTTCCACCCAGTGTATGTTATTTTCTGTTCTGTCAAAGATAAGATGGGAAGATGAGGACGGTTTTATCTCTAGGTTATCTCTTCTGATCCATAGGTCTATATTTCTATGTTTGAGCTGGTACCGTGCTATTTTGGTTACTATAGCCTTGTGATATAGCTTGAAGTCTGGTAAAGTGAAGCTTCCTGATTTGTTTATGTTACCTAAGGTTGCATTGGCTACTCAGGGTCTTTTATGGTCCCATATAAAATAGGTGCAAAAATAAAGACCATATGATCATCTTAATAGATGGAGAAAAACCATTTGACAAAGTTCAGCAACCCTTTTATGAGAAAAATTCTTACAAAAATAGCTATAAGTGGGACTGATCTCACACTTATTAAGGCCATATATGACAAATCCACAGCCAATATTGTTCTAAATGGGGAAAAATTGAAGGCATTCTCACTTAGAACTGGAACCAGCCCAGGCTGTCCACTATCACTGCCCACTATGTTCGACATAGTGCTTGAAGTTCTAGTCAGAACAGTTAGTAAAAAAAAGGAAATCATGGTATCCAAATGGCGGACAAAGTGATCAAACTATTGCTCTTTGCTTACCACACAATCTTGTATCTAGAAAACATCAAAGATTCAACCAACAGACTTCTGGAATTGACAGATAAAATCAGCAAAGTCTCAGGTCCCAAAATCGGTGTACACAAACCAGTAGCTGTCACATATACCAACAACAGTCAAGCTGAGAATCAACTCAAAGATGACATACCTTTCATAATAGCTACAAAGAAAATAAAATACCTAGGAATACACTTAAAAAAAGGTGGAAGACCTCTATAGGGAGAACTATAAAACACGGACAACAGAAATCACAGAGAATGTGAACAGATAGAAAAACACACTCAAAGACTGACAGGTACAACAGCGTTAAAATGTTAAAATGGATATGGAGAGTGATTAACAGATTCAGTGCAATTCCCATTAAAATGCCAACTTTGTTTTTCACAGATCTAGAAAAAATAATTGTGTCTTTGATTTTTGCCTCTTTGTAAAGTTGTTGGGATGTATCAATACAGTAAGGAATGCTCTGTTACACCATCAGCATCCATTAAACAGTAGGTATCATTTTTTAGTATTATTTTCCCAATAAAGCAGCACTAGCCTATAGCTATTTCCTGCTGGTAATGGGGACAATGCTTTGGGTGGACATCCACCAGTATGTACCGATTTGCCTAATCACATGAGCATCTGGTGTACTTATTAAAACTACAGATTTATGGTTATTCCCTGGACCTGTTGAATCTGAATAATCAGAGAACTGAGAGGAATGTTTGAAATCTGTATTTGAAAAGCACCTTTGGTGGCTGATAAGGTCAAAATGACTTGGCAAGTAATACTAGTGTACGTAAGACTGAACATTGATTGATGAAGATCTACTTCTTTATAATGGGTGGAAACAACTTTCAAAATGAAAACAAATCACAGACCTGATTCTACAATTGCTACAGCATAACTCATTCATGACCACTGGAGTCTGTGACTTCCAACTTATTTCTATTTCCACATTTTGGACACATTTTCCTCAAAGTTTTATTTCTCAATTTGACAGAAACTGTTGGTAGAATATAGGGAGGGGGAAAATCGTGAAGGGAAGGCAGAAATCAAAGACAGAAAAATGCAGAGCATCAGAAAAGTGACAGTTTTGACAGAAATGTGTTTATTTTTCTTTATTCTCTAGACCATTTCACAATTCACAACTTTCTTCACACAGCTAAGTCCTTAGTCTATTTAATTTGTTTCCATTACGTATGTTCTAGCACAATGTATATTATGTGTAATGTATTTTAGTTTATGTAAAGAGTATTGTTGATATATACATTTTCCTGTCTTACGTTTTTCACTAAAATACTGTGTTCTTGAGATTCATGTGAGAGCCATGTGTGCATCTGTTTTTCTTTTTTGAATTGCAACATAATGCATTCCACGTTTGACTGATCCACTTACAGTTTTAGATATCCAGGTTACTCTGGATTCTTTTCCAGAACAAGCAGGGCTGTATGTTGCGCTGAGAGGCCTGTGGTGTAATGTGGGGATACGCACATGCTCTATGAATGCCGGGTCTCAGGGTCAGTGCGTATTTACTAAGCCCATGTGCCAGCTTATATTCCAGGGTGGCTGCCCAGCCCACGCTTCCAGCACAGCAGATGCTTCCTATAGTGGCAAATTCCCATCCACACTTGACATTTTGCATTTTTCTAACATTTGCCAGTGAGAACTTGTTGTCTTAATTTGCATTTTTCTGACAATTATCAACGTGGAGTCTTCTTTCATGTAATGGTTAGTTTTGAGGAGTTTCATTTATCTAACGGGTATTTGCTGAGTCATTACCCTGAAATCTGGTACCAACTTCACCCTTGCAAAGAGACTGCAATGGGTATTTTGAAAGGTTGTTTTCCTGAGTTGCAGTACCTCTCTTTTCTATTGGCCTTTATATCTGAGATATTCTTATATAACCTAGTTTATAAAAATTCTTTCTCAGAGAATCAAGTTGAAAGAAGAGATTGTATGAGGACAGAAAGTGCTCCAGGCATATTTTCTCCTGGAAAAAATAATGAGGAATGAAAGGGAATATGTAAGTTGAGGTCTTATTAGAGGTGATAAAAGCCAGGGGAGAATAAAGTATTTTAACTGTGTTGGGTCACCCCTAGAATGCCTGGTAGCATGAATGCTTTATGCTATCACTCAAACACTTAGGATCAAGTAGCATAGTCTAAGGAAAAATGTATATCTTTTCATGGTTACCCCACTCATATCAACTTTTTAAAAAAGTTTTTTTTTTTTTTTTTTTTTTGAATCTAACATGAATGAGAAATGACTTTTAAAATGGCTGAAAAGGGCTTCAAAATGCTCTGTGGGGATTATAAACAACTAAAATTAATCTCAGTATCTTAGGTGGATGCAAAAGAATGTATCTTCCAGGGCAGCTTTTCAGTCTACTGACCAAGAAAGAAAATTCATCCATTATGTTGTCAACTTGACTCCCCCATCTGTCAGTTACCTTATGAATTCCGTATGAATAACATCCATTCATGCGCCCAGCACTGCCGACTGCTCTCCCTATATCCCCAGCTATTTTCAAATTTGACTTCCTTCCACTGGCGTCACTGCCACTCCGTCAGGATCTTAGCTCTCCTCATTTGCAGGAGCTCCTGCTTTGGCATCCAAAACTTGCCTCCAATCCTGCTTCCCTCAAACCCACACTTCCAGGTTCACGTCACGTTGGCACTGTGAGGCAGCTAAAATGCAAACATGTTGCTTTCTTCTCCAAACTTTTTGGCGGGTAGCTCATCCTCAGCAAAAGGGACAGGCATACTCATATGACATGGCAGACCTTCCGTGACCTCCCACCTTGCTCCTCTCCCATATCTCTCCATGCTAATGTGTTCACCTGATTTTAGGTTTTTGGAAACACCAGGCTGTTTCTCTTCCCGCTGAGTCTTTGCTTGCCCTGATCTCTCTACCCGCTGGTCCTCCTCCTTCCTCTTTGCTTCTCTGGATAACTCTCATTCATTCCACCAGAGTCAGGTCAGGGCTGATCAGCTAGTGATCGTTCTTCTCATTCAGGGTGAGCTCAATGCCCTTCTGTGGTCCTGCCAAAACATCCCTGGTCATTGAAAGTTGTACCTTTTGGATTATGTTGAAATTTCTCTTTATATCTGCCTGACACTATTATATAGATGGTCTTCAGCAAGGGAAATACGATTTATCTATCTTCATGTTAATAGTAAAAATATTATTTTCGGGGTTGGAAGTAGAATTCCTTTGAGAAAAAGAATGGTTTGGGATTAATAAAATGCCTTAATGGTAGAGGGGACTTTAAGGATGGGGACATTTAGTGTTCAATTTTACACATTTTACTGTACTGGCTACATATGTAATTGTCTTCTGTTGTGTTAGATCTTCAGTAAAGCATACAGTCCCATAGTCTTAAGCTGATAAATTGTGAAATACATTTATTAGAAGAGGCTCAAAGTAATATTGTGGGGAAAAGAGGAAGCGCCCCAGAGCCTCAAAATGCAGACAAGAGATATCAAGAATTTACTAGAAGCAGGAACCAATTGTCCTAAAGAAAGATAAACTCTTAAAGAATTTCCAGAATTATACAGAACATTTGTTAGATTTCCTGTTGTAAGTAATTTGATGTTTGAGCCAATTTTAGCTTGACAGACAAGGAAAAGAATGGCAGACTGAAAGACTTGGGTAAGCTATATTTAATAATATGAAAAGCAGAATGTTCAGTGAAAATGGAAGAAGGCACACAGCACAGGTAAGATGTTCCTTTTTGGGGCAAAAACAGTTTAGATTTATGCACAAAAAGGAATAAAACAAATATTAACAGCAGTTGTTTCTGATGGCTATTTACTTAGTTATACCTTTATATAGTTGAGATATTTAATACAGTTACTAAATATTACTTTTCTTTCCAGGGAATGTTTCAGGTTAAAAAAAAATTAGAAATTATACTACCATTGATAATTTGACATCAAAACAATCATATGTCAAGTAACAATAGGTGGGATTTGCCTTCACCTACATTTTGTTTTCATTTCTAAAGATTTTTTTCGAGTAACTTATTTGCTACAGGACAAGGTTATAGAGTGTTGAACACTTTCCTTCTCCTAAATTATCTTTTGGCCTATATTAAAATCTGACTTTAGGCAATCTAGGAAAAGGACATTTTTGATAGCATTCTCAGCTCTCCATCTAGTTCATTTCAAAGTCCCTGAAAGTGCCAGGAGCTTCCATGCTGGGTACTCAGATTTCAGCCCTACTGTGTCCAGGGGCATTTGTCACTCTCCATCGCAATGACTTTGCTCCTACTCATCTCCAGTGAAAATCATTTAATCGGGGTGGCCTTTCATCAGCACCTTATACTCCTTGGGGCACAAGGTAATTTGCATTGCACAAACAGATCCTTGACAGTGTAATACTATCATTTTCAAATCCACTCTTTCTCTACCTACTATCTCCATTTTGATGAGTAGCTGTGCTGACTCCCCCTTGTTGGTTTTGCCTAAAATTAGCTCTCAAACCTATAGCCTGTGCCCTATGGGCACTGCCCCAATTCAGGCCCTGTTATTATTTCTATTAGTTCTCCCAGGCCCTAGATAGCAAGTCTCCCTGTCTTTAAATGTTTCCCCTTCCATGTTCATTATCCAAGCAGCCCCTAGAATTATCTTTGGGTGATACACATAGTTTTGACGTACTTTTCTTAAGAGAAAAGAAAGAGTAACGTTAGTGATGCAATGGCAGGTTCAGAAATACTGCTGTAGAACATACTGCAAACCTCTCAGCATTGTCTTGTAAGACTTTAAAAATGTGATCCTCCCGCACTTCTCCAGCAGTAACTTTTGCTATTCTCTCTCACTCCCTCTTACTGTCCAGACATTCTTTTCCCTCCAAACCACACTACGTGCCTTCAAAATGCTACTCCTTCTGCCAGGAATTTCCTACCACTGCATCCATCCAAACAATGATTCATTTTGTCAATTCCAAGCTGTTTAGCATATTGCATTTGAGTAATTACTTCTCTCATCCATAGCTCTAACTGTCCTGCTAACCCAGCAATTTTTCCTTAAACACTCTAGTCCCTAGAGGGCTGTATTGCAAGTTACCTTCTAACATATCGGTCTTACCATCATTCCCTGAGGTCGTGTTAAGTTACAGAATCAATGCACAGTAAGTATTTTCTAAATAAATAGTTGAGGAATGAAAAATGTAGTATACAAATTGAGTTAAAGTGCTGAGTTATATCAGACGATCTTTGTCAGATTAATCTAATGTGGCAATACTGTTCTTTTCCTCTAATTTGACAGAAGGGAGAGCGTGCAGGTACGTAAGCTCTTCCTTTAAAATGGTTGTCCATTCTCTTAACATGTTCAATTGCTCCTTCTCCTGCTCTGATATGGAGTTTTTCCCCAGAGTTTGGCCCAGAGAGTTAGTAAACATTTTCCATAAACTACCAATTGGAAATTATTTTAGGCTTTGCATGCTACCCCTACTATTCTACTTAACTATGGTATTGCAGCTAGAAAGTAGCCATTAACAACATACAAATGAATGGATTTGGTTCTGATCCCATAACACTTTATTTACAAAATTGGCAGTTGGCCAGTGAGGTGAGGTAGAATCAAGCTTTGATATCCCAGGCTTCTTGTGATGAGTGGCATGTATGCAACAGTCTAATCCATGATGTAACTCCCTACAGGGACTTTACAGTGACTAATCTCATTGGAGTTCTCAGTAAAATTTCAAGGATAGTCACAAATCAGAGGTGGTTCCTAAAAGTATTAGTATCACATTGTTACTTTTGAAGGAAATACAGAAATATCCCACTGTCTCTAGCAGGAAAAGCCCTGTCTCTCAGAAACTGCCCTGGCAAAACCTCCTCTGGCTGGTCATAGAACTAAGACTATGCTAGATTCCTCAATGCTTTTTGACTCTTTGCTTGGAGAAGCAGGTTTTAGCTATAGACAGGACTATACCTCTAGCAAAGAGACAGAACTTCAGTCTAAGTTCTTCTTTGGTTTGTTTGTTTTTTTGTATTAGAGTCTCACTCCATCACCCTGGCTAGAGTGCTGTGGTGTTACAGCTCTCAGTAACTTCAAACTCTTGGGCTCAAGTGATCATTTTGCCTCAGACTCCCAAGAAGGGAGACTACAGGTACCCATCACAATGCCAAGATAGTTTTTCTATTTTCAGTAGAGATGGGGTCTTGCTCTTGCTCAGGCTGGTCTTGAACTCCCGAGCTCAAGCGTTCACCCACCTTGACCTCCCAGAGTGCTGAGATTATAGGCGTGAGCCACTGTGCCCAAGCCCAGCCTGACTTCAATTGGAGACGCAGAAGACATGGTATTATTTCTTTATGCTTTCCAGAGTCAAGTTCAATGTCAAGTATGGCATAGCCTGGAAATTTAAGAGCATTTGCTTTAATGCATTTGTATGGAAGTAAAGCAGTGGTTTCAAAAGCAGCACAGAATTGTGCAAATTTTTATTTCTTGAGACTTAATATTTCTTTGCTCTTGATTATTCATGTCCAGTTTTCACTGCCCTCCCTTATCTCTGAGGAATGAAGTAATTCTGATAAAGCACTCTCCTACAGCACCACCTTTACTGTCATCTTGCTTTATAACTGCTCCTGCCACGGTGAGCGAGCACCTTTGGAAGCAGCACCTGCCAGGAAACAACTGTTTTTGGAGATTTCAATGTGACATCCTAGAAAACAGATGAGCTTAAAAAAGATTGTCATTTTATCAGAGAGGACAAATTCAAGGTAGGCCACACAATTTTCTGAGAGATGTAAGGAAAGGTATGTCAATCGGAAACTCTTCGGCTTTTGAAACTGTATTTCTTTCACCTTATTGTCTTATTTTAGGGTCCTTCCTAGATAAATATGTTAAATGAATCCAAGTATCTACAATACTTATTCCAAATATAGTCCCCAGGATTGTGAAAAATGTATAAAAGGAATCTGATGGGGTTATCTTAAAACTTTCAGTTATTTTCTAATAAATATTCATTATTTTTAAAAGGGGAATTTAAGAAGGGCAGAATTGCAATAGTACAGTTAGGTTATGTGCTTTGAGAAAATTTCCCTAGTAGGTTAAGTTCCGCATTGGTTGTTATCTACTGTGAGGAAGTAAAATGGGCATGGATTATATAGTGACTCCATTTCAGTGCTGAAATTTGAGCATGTGATTTTCCTTTAGACACTTAATGACCTTAAATAATCAAAAGGAATGTTCTTGAATTTCCTTTTTACCTTCAAGAAATGTTTGAAGATTTTTTTAAATTTAAAAACAAGAGTTCAGTTTTGGTCAATTGTTCTGTGTGCTTGCATAGATATAATAGAGGTATAAGATCTTGCTTACATTAGCAATTACTTAATCTTGACAATAGCAGTGTCAATAGAATGACTGGACTATCTGGTTGAATCTTCACGTTGTAAACACCAAACATGTTTAGTTTTCTATAGGATGTGTTCACTTGCATGCTGATATAATGAAGGTTTATAAGTTATATTTTTAAAATACAATAGAACCTCCATAGTTGACCATTTTCCCACATTCACCACCTCCTTAAGGTGACCTGATTTTCATGGACCAGACATGCACCACATGTACATATCAGTACAGTTAGTCTAGTGCCTTACACTGACCACTTCCGTATGTTGACCAGTCTGTTACAATCCTTTGGATGGTCAATTTACAGAGATTCTACTGTAATTTAAAAATACATTTTGCTATGAAGTCTTGAGAGTACAGTGTAATAAAATATTATGCCAAATTTACCAATGAGAAGACTGAAGAAAAAAAAAATTCAAATGACTTATTTATGTTCATATACAAAATTTCTGTCTGAGGACCAGAAGCCACCAGTACTGACTTCTGATTCAGTGCTCAATAATCTATGACTACTTTCTTTCAGTCAGAAACAAGAGTGGAATTGCCAACACTGTTTCTGAGCAATGGACATGAGTCATGTTTGATTTTTACCAACAAAAAAAAAAAGAAAGTAAAGGGCCGGGCAGGGTCGCTTATGCCTGTAATCCTAGCACTCTGGGAGGCCAAGGTGGGTGGATTTGCTGGAGCTCATGAGTTCAAGACCAACTTGAGCAAGAGCAAGACCCTGTCTCTAAAAATAGCCGGGCGTTGTGGTGGGTGCCTGTAGTCTCAGCTACTTGGGAGGCTGAGGCAAGAGAATTGCTTGAGCCCAATGAGTATGAAGTTGCTGTGGGCTAGGAAGCCAAAGCACTCTACCTGGGGCAAGAAAATGAGACTCTGTCTCAAAAAAAAAAAAAAAAAAAGAAAGAAAAAGAGTATTTTTAAGTGGAAATTGAAAAGCATCCTGTTTTGCGGCACTGCCATCCCTTCTTAGCTGGCAGACCTTTACTCTGGCAGATTCTGTCTTGAGTGTCCGGGTCTTCCAGGCGCCTGGTTGATTTCCTCCTGTCTTTGACTTACACCATTTCAAGGACAGTACTCAGGTCATTTTAATGCTCTTAAAAGCTAAGCTATCTAGAAGATCAACAATTAAAACTCAAAATTCCTCTGAGAATATTCAAAATTTTTGGCTTTCTGACATTTCTATTTAAATTATAAGGATTTTTTTAGTAATTATTTTACTCAGACATGTGGTAAAAGACAATAAGAGGCAAGCATATACATATTTAAAGCATATGAGGAAATAAAAACCTGACGGAGATCATAGGATGATTTTTTTATCCTTTGTTTTGAATACAAAAAAGATGTTATCTTTCTTTTCTATTTTTCCATCTGGACAATAATGTCCATTTTCACGATTATATTGGTAGAACATTAAAAACATGGTAATAATTTGATCATCAGTGAAAATGGAAACAGAGAGAGTTCCAGAAGATACCATGCCACCAAATCAGTCAGTAATCAATCTGGGAATAAAACCTTTGGTATTACTGATTCCTAAATTATTCTCACCAAGAAGGAAAAATTCATTTTGTGGAATGTTAATGGAGAGTATTCCCTGGGACCTAAGTATAAATCTAATAAAGCAAATAAAACTCTAAGATTTGTTGGCAGGGTATAGAAAATTAGTTCATTCTAGAGAATTTTTCCTGAAATAAACCAAATGCACCCCTAGTTGGGATGCTGATAGCAGAAAGGGAGATGGTCTTGTATCTTGCAGAGCTCTAGAAGGTCATTTGAAGGAACATGATGACTATTTGGGTTTGATTTTAAGAGTCTGTTGCCCACCGAAGACATTGGATTCTGTGATTGATTCCCCTCAAAAACAAAACAAAGTTAGTTCCACCCGCCTGGAGCTTTTAGTTTTTTAAACTTTCTTCTCAATGCTTATTAGCTAAGAAGTTGGGATCTGTCTGGCCGTGTTGTATTTCTTTTTTCAGTCAAGCTCATGGTGATTAACAAATGCAAGAGAATGAAGGGCATTGCATTTAGACTGCAGAGCTAGTTGCCATATTTGCTTTTAAGATTTCCAGTTACAGCCCAGTGCTGCATGATTTCAGTCAAGGATGTGCTACATACAAAACAATTGTCCCATAAGAGTAACTGTACCTTGACTATGTTTAGGTGTGTTTAGATACACAAACACTTCCTAGTGCATTACAGTGCCTACAGTATTCAGTATGGTAGCAAGCTGTGCAGGGCAGCCCAGGAGCCATAGGCTAGACCGTGTAGGCTAGGTATGTGGTCAGCGGGAAAATGTAGTTATGTTTAAGTACACTCTATGATGATCACACAATGACAAAAATGACCGAATGTATGCATCTCAGAATGCATCTTTGCTGTTAAGTGACTCAGGAGTGCACTCTGATCATTCTTTACTTATTCTTTTAAACAGTGAAGTGAAACTTCCCTGGAGAAAATAGGAGTTGCAGAGAGCCATGATTCAAGTTTGTAATCCACCCCTGCTGCCCATCCCAGGGTTCAATTGATTTATTTTCAGTATTACTACATTAATGGCATGTCTTTCAGGGTAACTGAGAATTTCTGACAATCCATAAAAAAGCAGGCTTTGGTTGGGAATGATTTAGCCATTTTTAGCATTTTCCCAACTTGGTTGGGGTGTACATGGTAAGTTCTCTTTTTATTTATGTGCGGGGGCAGCTCAGATTCGAAGTGAATCTCTTTCTGTTCTAGTCGCCTCACTGCCAGGAATGTGTCTGGACGGGTTCTGAGGTTTCCAGCCCGTTGGGCCTATTACTGAGCATAAAGATCCTGCTTTCTTTTCCATTCAAAGACCTGCAGATGCCCTTGCATGTACATCACATAAGCACGAATACAATCTAAAAAATCTTTTGAAGTTTGCTCGTTAGTCCACTTGATGGAAAAAGGAAAAAGAAAATTCCCATATTCAATTGGGCATCATTTTGCAGCCACGCTATACCACAAATCTTGTGTCTGGCAAATTTCAAGCTGTCAATCTTGGAGTACAACTTTCTAAGATGAGCTTAATAGTTGTGCCCCAGAAATGGGTGGAGTATGAGGACTTTACCCTGCATAATGAAAGCCTATTGTAGGAGGATGTTCATAACATAATTTAAAAGCCTTTTAAAGAGCAGCACCTCCACCACTAATTGCTAGGCAAGGCATTACCATCAGCGGCCCAGACTGCTCTTTAAAAGGTTTTTAAATGATAGTGTGAGGAAATAAAGCCCTGTCACCGGGAAGCTTTTTCAAATGTGCTCTTCTTCCTTCTGCTAGAAGCAGTAGTCTGGACCTCGCACATAATGAGACTGTGAACGGTTGATGACTGTCTGCTGCTAGAGAAAGAACAATGAATACGGGCCTAAGTGAATGGGAGCTGGCTTGGCATTGTGTGGCTTGCATTAAAGCGAAACATAGGAACAGAGGACTCCTGCATATAACTCTAACCAGAAACCAGAGGTCAGCTGTTTCCTTTCCTCCTTACTCCAAACAACTGGGAGACAGGAGACAGAAGACAGACAGCTATGCTCTCTTAAGGAAAAGTCAGTAAAGAACTCTACTAAAAAGGATACCTGAGTAATATGGAAAAAAATTTCATTTTAATTTATTCTAGAATAATCACATGAATAATATGCTATTATGATTTCTATAAAAAAAATCTTTGTTTATGATGGTTTTTATTTGTATTAATTCTTTTGAATTAAATATTCAAAGAATAGCTACAAGTTTAGACTACGGAATTAGTTGCCACATTGAATTGTCATCCAAATATTTTTAATGCCATGGTCTACTTCATAACAACTGCCATTCAAGAAGACAAATTCCTCCTTCTAATACACATTTTTTCCCTAGAACGCCCAGGGTTTTGGTCTTTGGCATGGCACTGCCTATTGTCTTGCTCTTTGGTTTCATTCAGTCAACATAGAAAATTGAAGGGTGGTTTTCCCAGGGCAAGAAAGCGATAATGATTTGAAGTACATGTTATTCTAAGTCAGATGTAGATACTCATGAGTGTGCTGTTTAAAGGAACATTGATTATATAATCTACTCTTAATTATCTACTATTTTTATATGGTTTTTATTTTATAAAGATATTGAATATCACTAATGATTTTTTCTTTTAGAAACTATAACATGTTATCATATTTGCTATGTTTATTACTTGTAATACAACTGTCTCAAACATATCCTTGAACTGACATAATAGAAAGAAGACATAATAGAAAATGTAATAACATAATACAAATATGGTAATATCATTTAAGTACAAATATTAGGATTCCAGCTCTTCTAGGCAGAGAGAACAAGGGAAGGCCCCCAGGACCTGTCTTGATGCCACCCCACCTTATCCTATCCCATGCTACAGCCAACACCTGGGCAAGAGGGAACAGCATACCAATCACCAATCATAACATAGCATGCTGAGTACAGAAGGATGCATCTGGCCCATGGACCCAACAGCACAGGTGCAACAGAGTCTGGAAGATGCCCAAATGAACTTAAGGTTAATTATCAGCCTTTAGCCTTAAAATATACATGTGGTTCACCCCACCAACACCACAGGCTTTCAGAGATGCTCATGGGAGTTCTACATGCACCATAAGACTCCCTGGTTCCAAGATGACCTCTGAAGCAGAAGATGGGCCCAAACAAGTCAGTATGAAACTGAACCCCTGGTCATAATCAAGGCCTTTTTTTGCAGTAACTAGGTGATCCATTGATTGCCTATGGTGAATAAATCTTGCTCTGTGAACCTATCTTTCCTCCTCTCAATAAATGTTGTTTCACATTTGCCTTACTTGGGGGAGTCTGATTAGTCGTCAGCCAACAGCACACCTGGACTGGAGAATGCAGATAGCTGCCGGAACCCTGGCAAAAATAAGAAAACTTAGTGAAATACAAAAATTAGGTAGAGTAAATATGATGTAGGCTAAATAGTCTCTGCAAGAATTACATTTAGCTATGTGATTCCTGGCTTCTAGACTCAAGTGTGGAAAATAGTATTCTCTAGTATAAAATAGTATTCTCTAGTATAATCAATGAAAATATAACCTTTTCTCTTTTTCAAAAGAAGTATTTCTGCAACTAATTAATAATAAAGCAATAGGTGTGTCCTATTCCATTGGAGTTGTAGACTTGGACCAATTATGCTGAATCAATGTATGATTTCACCTTAACAAAGACATTTTTGGAAAAAAGTTTGGTTCTCTCTTAGCATCTGACATCTCAGAGGCTTGGCAGCCAGCGGAGTGGGAAATTCTTTTGAGAGAATATATAGTTTCAGAACACCTGTCTTTAAGCTATTGGTAATGACAACATGCCTAAACACAAAGGAAGCAAATAAGGAAATGCCTATAATATTCATGAGTGCTGTAGGCTCGTTAGGAACTGCTGCAAATGGCAAATTTGTTTTCATATTAGTAAATTGTGCCCCTTTTAAAAATATATTAATTGAGTGCTAGAGATGTTGGCTAGAGAGGTTGGCTTTGCTAACCTCTTGGGTGAGGTTTAATTGAAATCCAAATAAATTCACTCTTGAATTTGAGTGAATTGATAGAATTACTAAATCCAAAGACCCCAATAGGGTCTTTCTATTACTAAAGACCCTATTATGGTCTTTCCAGAGTTCACAGCGTTTTCCACTATGCACATTACACTAAGCCATTGAGTCTAATACCATCCTTGGGTCACTATGAAAGTTTGAGACAGATGGTGTGATAGTCCTCTATTTCATTTCCAAGAAACACAGTTGATAGCGTCCTTTCTGATTCACCTGTGCAACTTTCAGGTTGCTGGGCTTATGGTATTGCTGGGAGGGCTTCATTCGTTTCTGTCAGCATGGATTTTGTTTCTTGATCTTTGTGTACCTGAAAACTTTTATAATGACCCATGTACTAAAAGACCCTTGTACAGTGAAACATATAAGGACCCTGGGTGGAGATAAGATAAACTGTACCTTTTGGGGTCAGTATTAGAAGAGAGAAAACTGTTGCTCAATATCCCACTGAAATAATTTTTCTAATTAGGAGATTTATGATTAATCTGGAGATGAATCAAGTTTTTGAAGACCAAAAAGACACTGCTCTGCCGATCCAGTCGGTAACATTTTTAAAAATCAAAATGCAGACCTACTTCTCTTTCATTCTAAGGTCAGGCAACTCTGTCTTGGGTCACCCTTTCCAGCTTTCAAAGAGAAGGTCAGAACCTTCTGTCATGTAGGAAGGAGTGTTGCAGACCTGTAGATTTGTAGTGTAATCAATTTGGCTTAAACCTTTTGTATTTTCTCATTAACTAGCTAAGATATTATCTTCTTTGTTAAATGAGCATGATTAAATTCCTTAGCTGGCTCTAGTCATGGGAAATTTAACTCTACATTTTCTTTTTTCTATTGAAGAGTATAAAACAGTTAGAGCTGATCCCTCCTGTTCCTATCTGTTTTATCGTATCGTATTACTATACTCTGATGAAGCCAGAACAAGTCCCCAGCCAGGCACCACTTCCAATGTTGCGGAAAACTGTGCTCTATGGAAGTTCATGTACAGGAGAAACAAAACAGACAGACAAAAACAGTGCACACCTCGAAAGGCGTTTCTAGATGTGGAACTACTGATCAGTGAATAAATATTCTTTATTGTGCTTTGTTCTTTATAAGGCAGAGTAGATTCTTAGTAATGAGCTGCTTGCTAAGATTATCCTCCATGCAAGCACAGGGGTGAGAATCAGAAGGGTTTGATTTTGTTACTCACTAGCTGCGTGACTATCAGATATTCACTTGATCTCCCCCTTAATTTCCACATACATGAATCGGAAAATCAGTCTACACCTTTGTCCCAGCCCCTAGTGGTCCTTATGACCCTGGACTCGATCGCCGCAGAAAGGAACCAGACCTGACGCGGATTAGAAGTACAAGCTTGTAGGAGGCAGGCTAACCTTATTTGCAGGATAGCCCCCAGCAACCTCTGCAGTAGCCTTTTATTCAGACAGCACAAGACAGGTGAGGGGAGTACTATACAATAACTGCGTGCCTAAGGATCGCCATGGGCTCGGGATCTTTCTCCACAAGGAGCACCTGCGGATGAATCACCTGAGGATCCGTTCTCCAGCTGCAAATCATCTTGCTCAGAGGTCCTCTGGCTCTTGGCGTCCTCTGCACACCTTGAAGTTTTTCTGGGTAGGATCTGAAACAGGCCTCCAAAATATAATAGGTCTCTCCATTTGCTTTTTTATAGCTTTGCATAAGGTTTATTAAATAGACTTCATATTGTAAGATACCCTCCATTTGACCATGAGGACATTCGCACTCAAATCTTTATAGCAGCACAATTCACAATTACAAACATGTGGAAACAACCCAAGTGCTCTTCAGCACATGAATGGATTAATAAAGTGTGGGATATGTACACCATGGAATACTATTCAGCCTTAAAAAGATGGAGGTTTTATAGCTTTTGTAATCATCTGGACAGATTTGGAGCACAATCTCTTAAATGAAGAATTGCAAGATTGGAAAGACGAGCATCACACGTGCTCAGTACTAAATTGACACTATTAGATTAACAACTATGTGCTCACATGAGAGAAAAACTCAATGAAATTCAAGTTCCCACCAAACAGGTATATTTCATGGGTACCTGGTGCACTTCCTGGGTGAAAGACACAACTGCAACTTGCACTTTAACCTTACAAAGCAAACTCTCTGACCTAATCGAACGTGCCCTCATTTTAACCTGAAACAAAGACAGAAAAGCTGACTAAAACCAGTATTTTTCTCTTAGAAGTGGCAGTGGGAAGGTGTGGTTATAGGGAGAGAGTAGTTGTTTGACTTAATTTTCCAGTTTTCTGCAATGGAAATGCAGGTAGGTATCATTTGAATATAAAAATATGTAATTAGATAAATAAGGGTAATGGCAAAATATATTGTATATGCCAAAGTAATCAAGACATTATGGACATCTTGCCCCGCTCTAGATATTTATTTGTTTAAATTGAAAAGCTGAGAATGTGCTGGTTAAATATACAAATACTTCTTTGACTACTGATTTTCCTTCTTATGCACTGCAAAATTCTATTACTTCTTCAATTTTGGATGGTGTCATAATGCCCACATAATTACTGCTCATCTACCATAGAAAAGAAGTGGAAAAAAAGGTAATTCTAGAAATTATGTAATATTTTATTTCAGTGATATTATTAGTCAAAATTCAGTTTCTAATGCTAAGCCTGTTTGATGGAAGTTTTTTTATGGAAGTAAGCACGTTAAAATATTGATCTTTTAAAATATTTAATGTATATTTATAATTTGTTAAAATATATAATTTTTCATATTAATCATTTTTAATGTGTAGAGTTCAGCGCAGTTAATTATATTTGCAATGTTGTAAATCTGTCCCCACTATTCATTTCTAAAGCTTTTTCATTACCCCAAGTAGAAACCCTATAACCATGAAATGGTGACTCCCCATCTGCCATTCCCTCAGCCTCTGATAATCTCTTATCTTTATGTCTCTATAAATTTACCAAGTACAGAAATTTCATATAAGTAGAATAATACAACATCATTCCTGTGGCATATGGCTTATTTCACTTAGTGCAACGTTTTCAAGTTTCCCCCATGTTGTAGCATGCATTAAACGTCATTCCTTTTTATGGCCAAATAGTATTCCACTGAATGTATGAGTGTATATATTTGTACTACACTTTGCTTATCCATTCATCTGTTGATAAAAATTGGGTTGGGTTATTTCTACCTTTTGGATATAGCTGCAATGGATATTGACATTCACGTATTTAAGACCTTATTTTCAATTCTTTTGAGTATTTACTTAGTTCTCTCCCAGAAATTCCAAAAGGAATCATTCTGTCAACACCTTACTTTTATATTTCTACTAACCTGAATTGTGAAAGTATAAATTTCTGATGTTTAAGCCATCAAATGTGTGGTCCCTTGTTTTGGCAGAGAGGAAACAGATATCTAGTTCTCTATGTATTAAGAACTGGTATGATTATCCAGGTTTCTTGTGCTGGAAACAGAGATGATGGTTCCAGAGTGTGTACCTTGGAGCCTTATAAAGCTTCCATGAACCTTAGCCCCAGACCGACTGGGAGGAGGGAAGTCATTCAGCAACCAATGCATTATGAGTTGGTTCCATGTGAATCACGTCAGTGCAATTTTGAAGACATTTGGTATTGTAGTATAGCCTACTAATATGCTGTCTAGTACAGAAAAGAAGTGAGGCTCAGAATGGAGTCAGAAACATCACTGTGTATGTGTGTGTTGGTTACTTGGACTTCAAAGTTGATTGCTTTTTTGTACATCATATCCTTTTAAGATTACATCAAAATTTCTTACTCAGGAAATAAACTTTTTACTAAATGTGTAGGGTTGAAGAGAGAGAAATTGGTTAATAAAATGCTGTAGAAAGTGATTGAACATTGCACTCAGAAATCTTGGTAATATTTTTGATAAAGTACATAATTTTCTTTAAACTGGACTCGGGTGGAGAAAAATGGATATTCAGTATTGTTCATTGTCGTTTTGACCGATTGAGAGCATCCAGAGAATTGAAGAAGAGTAAAACCAATTTCTTCCCCATAGCTAAGTAAAAAGAAAACTTTGTGGAAGAGAGCATTTCTCCAGTTTAATTCATATATAAGACATAAAAATGGTAAGCATGGAATGTTTCAACAGTGCTCATCAGAAGGAGAGCTTGAATGAAAAATTTATTTCTGTTCTATTGTATTCAATAGATTGTTGCTTTAATTCAATTAAAACGTCTTGGTTGGTCCCTATCTCCTTATTTGCTCCAATTTTCTATTTTATTTTCCTTTCTCCCCTCTGCCCCACGAGTTGGAAAACAAAGAGCAACTGGAGCTTATTTAAGGGAAAACAATTTTCATTGTAATGTTGGAAATACTTCTATGTCCTCAAATTCATATTCTTGTCTTTAACTTGTTTCTTTATCAAAAAACTTTTTTTTCTTTTAAATTAGACATAATTTATATTAACCTATCCCTCTGCTTATCATCTGTTCATCTATCCATGTATCTAGCCATTCTCCCAACACTGCAATTGTATAATTGTGTATTACAGAGTGAGAGAGTGAGAGAGAGAAAGAAACCAAACACACCCCCTCTGTGGAGGGGTAAGAAATGCTGAAACTCATCCCAAATTCGGTGTCAATCCAGACACCAGCAGGAGGAAAAGGATGTTCTTTTTTTACACAATGGTGCTCTGGGTTTAAATTTTCTTCTTTAGAACCTAGATAAAGAGAATTCCAGGAGAATTCTTGAGAAAGAAAAGGCAATGCAGGAATTTTTCTTTAAGTCTTTTTAAATTTGTAAGAAAAGAATTATATGCTTATAAATGATAGTATTAAACTGATTGCACACCTTAGTATTTTTATGAACAAAATAGCATTCAATCTTTCAATCTGCATTAGGTTTTCACTCATTTATTAAAGTATGTTTTAAATTTTTAATCGTTTAGTTGTAAGCCCTCCTTGAAGGGAGTGGTCATCCTGCCCAGACTTCCACAAGAAACTTTTCCCTTTCCAAGTCATGTCTATTGACCTGACAGCTTAGTACATGATCAGAATACATGTAAGATTAGAATTTGGACTCTACCTTCTTGGAACTTCAGTCCAGGATCAATTTTTAGAATAGAAGGCAAGTTGGCCAAGAGCCTATTACAGCCACATCACTGCTAAAGCCAAAATGCTGTTCAAGAAGTAGGGCACAGTTTCTCTCCTTTAATTATGAAGTATCAGTCATTATGATACGGGAGGTATTATTCCATTCAGAAAGTTTTGTATTATGTTATTATTTAAAACAGTTATTCAATTCACAATTGTTTCTTATTGGTTGATTTATTTGGCAAACATTATATTCTGCTAGTGAGAGGCTTCATTGTTATTTAAAGAAAAATGCTTCTTTTGAATATTCCCAATGAATTTAAAAAAAAAAATCATGTCCAATAAAGTTCTGAAATGAACATCTTTTTAGAAGCACCATATAGGATTCTTTGTTTTGTGAAACCTATATGTTTGATTTACCATTTTTTACTTGAATAGAAAACTGTAATATTAATTTCATATCATTAAAGGAATAATACTGGTTGTGCTGCTTTCTAAATGACTGCCTCTGTCAGCTGGGGCTGCTGTACCAAATTATCGCAGACTGGAAACTTAAACAATGAGCATTTATTTCTCACAGTTCTGGATAATGGGAGTCTGAGATCACATTGGCAGTGTGGCTGAGCTCTTGGTACGGGTCCCTGCTGGGCTCTAGCCTGCCACCTTTTCACTCTATTCTCACATGGTGGAAAGAAGGACAGCTCAGGCGGTGCCGGCAGCTCAAGGAGTAGGGTGCCAGCCCCAAATAAAGTGGGTAGTGAGTTCAAGCCTGGCCCCTGCAAAACAAACAAACAAAAAGGAATGACAGCTCTGGTCTCTTTTTTCTCTCTCTCTCTTTTTTAATAATTATTTTTTATTAAATCATACGTTTGTACATTGATGCATTTATGGAGTTCAGGGTACTGCTTCGATAAACAATGTTCTTCTCTTTCTTATAAAGACACTAACTCCATAGTGGAGGGGCCTACCTAAACTCATGACCTCATTTAAAACCCTAATCTTCCACTAAAGGCTCCTTCTCCAATACCATCATACTGGGGGGTAAGCATTTTATAACTTGGGGGAGAAACATATCCTCAATCCCTAGCAATGACTAGTATAGTCTGAGTGATCAATATATAGATATGAACTTTTTCTACAGTTTTCTCATAGAAGGGGAAAGACATCACATCAACTCCTTTCATATAATCTTTTGAATTCTGATAAATGAATTTCCTGCGATTCTTTTCAGAGCTGATTCTTTTTAGCTACATGGCTTTAATGCCATATGTGAACATTAAGCATCTTTAAAAAATGATGGGGGATAATAAATGCTTTAGGAATTTCTTTTGCTGAAGTGAACTAACAACAGAGGAACATATGGTGAAATGTATTTTTAATTACTTTTCAACAATGTTAAATGTTTTTTCCCTTATTTTCATATTAAATGTTCTTGATCAAGCTTATTGAAGAATTTTCTCAGAAAGAACATAGTGTTTTGCATAAAAACACATGACTAACTTTATGGGCAATGTACACCAGTGTATGCAGCCAACATTTTTACTTCAAGAATTTTGGAACTTTGTTTATGACCCCTTATGTCTTCAAAGAGAAAAATGCTTTCCTTCCCCCTCTGTGCTAAACTGAGATTGCCACTATTAAAATTTCCCATTGTATTGAGAATATTTTTTAAAATTTTTATTGTTTTTTAATATATATTTTTTTCAAATTAATACAAGGGTACACTTTTTAGGTTACATTGTTCTCACTTTCAGGGTCAAGCTCCATCTGTAGAAGAGCCCCTCACGTGGGGAGCGTGTTACACACCCTCACAGTGTGCACATTCTGTGAGATCCTGCCTCATGCTCTTCCTCCTTCTGCCAATCGCCCTCCTCTTTTCCCCCTCCAGCTTCCCTCTACCCCTGAATTGGACTGTATTAGTGTTTTATTGTTGTTATGTGCATGTAATTGTTTATCCATTGATTTCGTATTAGTATGGAGTACACTGGATATTTATTTTTCCCTTCCTGTGATACTTCACTAAGAAGAATGCATTTCAACTCCATCCAGGTAAATGTAAAAGATGTAAAGTCTCCATCTTTTATGGTTGAATAGTATTCCATGGTATACATATACCACAGTTTGTTGATCTAGTCATGAATTGATGGGCACTTAGGTTACTCTCATGACTTGGCAGTTATTAATTGAGCCACAATAAACATTCTGGTGCAAATGTCTTTGTGGTAAAATGATTTTTGTTCTTCTAGGTAGGTCACTAGTAATGTGATTTCAGGATCAAATGTAAGGCCTACTCTTAGAGCTTTGAGGATTCTCCATACTTCTCTCCAAAACGGTTGTATTATTAATAGTTTCCAATCCCATCAGCAGTAGAGGTGGTCCCTTCTCTGTTCATCCACACCAGCATCTGGTGCTTTGGGACTTTGTCGTGTGGGCTAATCTTGCTGGGTTAGGTGATATCTCAGCGTGGTTTCGAACTGCATTTCTCTGATAATTAAAGAGGAACTTTTTTTATGTGTTTGTTGGTCACTCCAAGGATGACAGATTGGAGAAGTTTGTGTTTCAAACTTGGAGAAGTTTCTGTTCAAATCTCTTGCCCACTTATAGAGAGGGTTTTTGTACTTTTCTTATAGATAATTTTTTAAATCAATTATTTTGATTTGATTTGACCATTTGAAACTAAGACTATTTCAAACACTATGAGGCCATTGATTGTCCCAGCTTAAAGAGTTAAGTTTTTAACCCCAGGAGTCTCAGTTTCATCATATTTGAGGAAAATAACACCTACAATGTGTGTTAATTGGCTGGGATGCTTGAAATGTTTAATTTTAGTGAGTTGAAGTGGTCAGTACAATCTCTGCTTAGCTTCCTATCACAAAACGTCCTGGAGATCTGATGTGTCTTTTCGTGAGTAAGCAGAATTACATGAACTGCAGTACTGATGATGAGATGTGGCCAAAATCCGTTTTTATTGCATATACATAGTCATGTACCTGTAGGAAGTGAAGGCTAAGGGTGGATTTCCTATGCCCATGGATGTTCTCACAGGCTCTCTTTCTTTCCTTTGAACACCAGCTAGTTTATGCACTGCCTACCTGCCTTTCCAAAAGGTGAAAATTTTGTATCTTTTGTTACATCTTGGATGGATTCAGAGAATCCTCTTCTAAGTGTCACAGGAATGGAAAGCCAAGCATCACATGTACTACATACCAGCTTGAAACTTGTTCACATGAGAGAAAGACTCAATCAAATTCAGGAAGGAAGGTGATTTGCTAAGTTCCCACCCAACGGGTACAGTGTAGGAGTACATGGCACACTTCCTGGGGGAGGGTCCTAACTAAGGTTCAGACTTTACCTTACAAATGCAAACAAGGTAGTCTAATGGTACGTACTGTCATATTAATTCAAATTTTAGAAAAGAGAAAAAGAAACATAGCACAATATTGCTCAATGCCTCTTTATTTGTCCTTCTATTTGTTGCTCTTTTATAGGATTCCTATAAAAGTCCTATTGAAAATTGTGTGTTATCAGAAATGACGAAAGAAAAAGCTGTCATCTATACTTGCTAGACCAGGGTCTTGTGATCCCTTTGAATGAAAAATTAGTACACGCAAACAGGACAGATTGAAGCAGTACTTTTCTAGAATTCAAACTCCAGGGTAGATGAAATTTCCACATTTGAATGTCCCCAAGGTTTTGGTTATAGGTAAAATTTAAGAAGGAGGGTTTTGTCACACAACTGAGAGATATTCTAAGTCCCCTAATCAACAGTAACTTGGCTTGGCTTGTTACAAAAATAAAATAAACACTGTTGTTACCATTTGCATTATGAACATGGTGAGGTGTCTGTAACTCAGAGGATTCCACCCTGGTGGAAGAACCTATCCTTAGATTCCTTTCCCTTAAAGGAAATCATGTCTAATCCCACTAATCTTTTCTGATTGAGAAGATTTACATTTTCTCCCCTCTGCCTGGCTGGGGCCAGTCTGCAAACAGCTTCACACTGGGTCAGTCTCTTGATCTAGAAAACAAAACAGTATGGCCCTTCATCATACTTCCAAGTACAGCTCTTGTAAGTGACGGCCAGCCACCTAATGTGATTAATTGCACAAAGTTTAGCATCAGTCTTTCCACTGAAGTATTAGAAGGAGAGAGTGGGGAACCAGACGGAGAGAAACATCCAGACATATACCTAACACTTGTGGTACATGTGACAGCACAGTAAACCATTCTGCTAGAGGGAGATTTTGTTCACGAACTTCTAATGTTAGCACCTGTGGGTTACAGAACCAGATTACATTTTTCCCAACTGTGATCATGCAGTGTCCTGAGATGTTTACCTTTGGCTGCAGTCGGTGTTCAGAGTGAACTATCAGTGTGACCTGCCAGTCCATTAAGCGACACCAAAGGCATGATCAGTCAGCAACAGAAAGCTGAAAATGCTTCTCACACTTGAAAATGTCAAGTCCCACTTTTTTTCTAGCTATATATATATATATATGATTAAATTTGAAAAGTGAACTAGAGTTATATTAAAGTGTTTAAATAAAGTATAAAACACTCAGTGTTTTCATACTATTTTGTTTTTCTTTTCTTTTCTCATATATATATATATATATATATATATATTTTTTTTTTTTTTTTTTCAGTTTTGGTCTGGGCTGGGCTTGAACCTGAGGTTCTAGGGAGCCTACTGCTTCTACACCTGAAAGGCAGCAGACTTCTCTCCAGCTGGAGGGAAGCAATTAGGTTTTCCCACAAAGGTGTGAAAACATGAAGTTTAAAATAGGAAGTCTTGGATAAAGAAAAACAAAACAAAACAAAAAAAACCCCTAAACCTCTTCTCTTCAAATATCTTCTCCTATTTCCTAATGAACTTCTTTGACATAACTCTTGAAAGGGAGTTTTAATAGTTTTCATGTCCTTTTATTCCTTTTTTTTTTTTTTTTTTTTTTAAATTAAGACACCTTCTCCAAAGACTTGTGTCCCATGTCTAAAGACCTAAAGACCTCTGGCATATGTTTCAGCTGTTGTTTCTTCCTGCTTTTGGCATCTCCTTTCTTTAATCATGTCTGGCACTGTCTGCTCCTGTTCTATGCTGCCATCAGAAGCAGCCCTGTCAATAGCTGGGCCCAAGCAGGAGGACTGCTGATGATCTTGTAATATGGCATCCGTCCTGCAGGGAGAGGACATCCTACTGGCAGCCTCTGATTATGAGGTAGGTTATGCTATAAAACTGTGCTTGGTCCAAAGCCCAAACAACTAAAACTGACCCCCAGAACAACTTAAGGAACAATTTCTCAATTCTACTTGGCCCTAGGAGGTGTTGTTGAACACCGCAATTCACTATAAATATTGCTGTGGACTCTGGTGAGGATGAAATCAGGCTGAGGAATTATAATGATTTTTGCTAATCTCCAAATAAACCATGAAGACTCTTCACAATGAATGTTTGTATTTTGGGGGGTGGAAAGTGAGTTCTTGTATTTAGTTTGCTTTGTTGTTTAAAAACCTTTGACTTGTCATTACATTGCAATGTTGATTCTATGGATTTACAGTAGAGATCCATATTTCGAATGGGAATTTAGTCAATGGGTTTCCCATAAATGATAAGGCGCTCCGTTTATCATCTTTAAAACACACTGCACACATCATTGTCCACTGTCTCAGATTGTGATTTCTGTTTAGTAGTAGGTCTATAAGTGATTCTGCAGAGTGCTACCCAGCTACTCTAGAAAATGACTAATGAAAACTTCTTCTTCAAAACAGGCTGCCTTACAAAATGAAAGCAGTAGATAGAAGGTGTTGATTTTCTCTGAAAACTATTTTTCACTGAGAATTCTAACTGTATTCTGTTAAATACAGTTACTCACTTTGCTTAACGGTTAGCTCCAGAAAAATATATCAACAAACCCATCAAATACCATTCTCACCATCACTCCCACCATTCCCACCGTTGTCTGAGAAATTCCCCAAGATGCTGTCCCGGAATAGTCTTTGACTCCATCTCTCAATAGCACCTCCTCCAAGTTTGACTTGGTTGTCAAAGTCTAATTTGACAAGTTCTAAGTTCTAATTAAATGAATTGCTAACATATCTTAGCAATGGCCTGTTTTTAAAATCTTGTTGAACAATGAGAAACAAAGTTCCTTTCAGATTTCATTTTCAGTTCAGAAGGAGGAAAAAATGTTTCATTATTCTAGTGGGTGGAATTCTCTGGTCTGAAAACAGAGTCTCCTGGAATGGCCTATGCTGGGTAGTACAGAGTGTGAATTTTAAACATCGCTGCTAACAGCGGTACCCAGAGGACTCCGGCAAGCCCCAGCAGGACAATGGTCGGCACCCAAGGCTGGAAAATGAAGCTGCACAGAGTGACAACTGAACTCCGGGCAGTGTTGAGGCCACTGGGATGTGTCCCGGTTGTATATAAAGTTGATAATTCACAGAACAAGGAATTCAAGTGTTTTCTGGCTCTGTTTAGTTACTAAATTGATGTGGGAAATACAAATGAGGAGGCCAGTAAGTATTAGGACATGTCTTTCAGGATTGCTACTGACATTGAACTGAACTCTGAGACTTCTTATTTTAACAATAGATGTTTGTCAGCTTCCACATAGCAGTGTTGCCAGAAGGGGGAAATACATGAAATTCCCATGATGAGAATCACCCCCCACAGCATAACGAACACAAAATAAAGAGCCCCTGACCCTCCAGACAGAAGCTACCCCTGCGGAAACTCTGTTGTCAGTGTGGGACGTCAGGACGGAGAGGAAGGAGCACACGGGCAGCATGGGCAGCCATTTGTTTCTTTAGTTATTTATTTATGACTTCTACCTGCTGCCTCCTCGATGTGGCTTAACCATGAAAAATAAACTTGAGACCACATGCACAACACACAGCAGTGATAAAACAGAACTTAAAATAAATCTGCTATTAAAAGTGTGCCGTATCTGCAGGACACCAAAGCAAATCATCATTTCTGTGAAAGTCTGTATAAAGTAAGCTAGAGGATAAATGTAGTGCAAAATGAAAAAAAAATATATTAAAAGGATGACCCTTTTAATATCATCGCGATAGAGTCCTGAGGGAAATGGAACATTCTCTGATACAGCTTTCTCGTGCCCTTCATTTTGATTTTGATGGAAATTTTTTTTTGGTGAGAAAAAAAATCATTATCTCTTGCAGGAAAATGGTTGCTAGGCTTTAACTTAATGATACGGAGGGCTCTGGGAGTGGGTGAAAATGGTCAGGGAGTGGTTTTAATAAGAGACAGTGCAGTGAAGGAAAATTTTTGTGGGCTGAATAAAATTTCCCAGTGCTTAATGATTTTGGAAACCTCTTTAAAGGTTGACATAGACAGTTGGAATTGTCTGTCCCTTACTATATCGTCAACTGAAAGTGAATGCACTGCCTTAATTGGGTGAACAGTTTATAGTCAGAGTTTTTAAAGGGACTTGCTTCATTTTTCTTATTTTAATTCAAAGGCCATAGTGTTCTCTGCTATAAGTTATTATGTGAGCTGCTAAAGTAATATCTATTTCAAGGGCACAGGAAGCTGTCTCAACTTGCTCCCTCCTTACTTTGGCTTACAAGTAGATGTTTTAAAAACAAAAGAAATAGTGAACTGAACATATTAAACAGAGACTACAGTTAGAACACACCTCTGCACGCACCCAAATCCTATCCTATCCTCCCCTCCCCTCCCTCCCTCCCTCCCTCCCTCCCTCCCTCCCTTCCTTCCTTCCTTCCTTCCTTCCTTCCTTCCTTCCTTCCTTCCTTCCTTCTTAGATAGCCATTGTGCCAGTCACCCCCATTTTAAGGTTAACAGCTACTTAATATTGTCAACTGTAAAATTTTAGGTGGAAAAAAAAAGCACCCATTCAGAATGGAAAAGATGACAAAGGTACAAAGAAGAAAAACCATCTCCTAATTAGACATATTCAGAAATGTATCTAGCAGTGAATAGAATCACCTTTCTAGGGAAAATATAGACTCAATAAGAATAAGCCATGGTGAAATCAAATCATAGATGTTTGAGAACAAGATTTTAGATTTCTTCAGTGAGATCTGTGTTGAATTCAGCAATTGAAACAACTTGATTAACCATAATAGGAACATTTCCCCTCTAATACTATCTTTTCATACATGTTTTCTCAGAAGACTAATATCATATCATTTTGCTGGGAACTGTACTGTCTTGGAAAAATATTTCTTGCAAAGATCCTTGTGCAAAGGGTTTTCTTTCTAAATACCAAAGCACAGGCAGAAAACATAGACAGTTTACTAAAATGTAAAGTGAGCCAAATGTAGGCACTTTTTGGAAAAATATCTAATTTTCAATCTTATGGGTGTAGATATTAGAGTTATTCTAATAATTCATAGAAAAATGTGAAAATGTTGTACACATGCTAGCAGTTTTCTATTTTGCTTTTGTTTGTTTGTTTGTTTTTTTAGATCTCATATTCCTTTTGACCGGCAGCTGCTTTCCTGGAGAAATAATTACAAATATCATAACATGCATACGAATGTGCCTAATCTATAATTGGTTGTGTCATTTTTTATTTTCATTTGGCATGGCTAGCTATACAATATACCACTTTATTGATGTATCATAATTTATTTTCCAAACTCCCCATTTTTGTACAGAAAGTTGTTTCCTATTATTCAGAAGTATAAGTACTCTTTTATTTATAATATGAAAACCACAGTAAAGAATATTGCCCTAGAATTTATAACTCTTGATTTCTAATTATCTCAGGGGAGTAGAACATTAGACAATTTACATAATCCCCTTAATTACTTCACTTTCCAAATAAAAACAATAACCCTTGCCTTTAACAGGGGTACGGTGAAGATCAAATATGTAGCAGTATGTGACTACTTTTTCATCATAATTTACTGAAACAAATATGTTTATCTACAGGATAAATCTGAAGGATTACATATTTATTGTTAAAAATAGGATTCTCTGGCCACATAAGCCTTAATACATTGTAGGGTTTTCTGTTCACTAAAAATTAGATACAAGAACAATAATTGACTAATGTTAGAACCAATGCAGGTTAAATTAGACTATTTACCTTCACTGATTATGAAGTTATCCTAGAGCCACCTACAGTTTGCAGGATGAGAACTTGCAAGGTAACACCTTTTAAGGGTCTATTTTTTTGCTATTTACAATGCATTTTGCATACATTAGCTTAACTGCTTTTACTACCTTGTGCAGAAAGTTACAAATACTGTGTTCTTTGTACAGAAAAATAATGCTAAGTCTCAGAAGAAAAAAAGTGCAGATAAGCCCATAAAGCTGATGAGTGGTAGATGTGAAGCTTGAACCTAAGACTATTAATTTTTAAATGCTGGATATCACATGGAACAGATAGAATCCCAAATAATATAGAGTAAAAAAAGTAAATTTTGAAACATTTCTGAGTTATTTTTATGAAGCATATTGCATTTCTGTGGCAGCACACTCCAACCCAACACAATTGCACAGACACGCATAAACATACACAATACTCTTCTTCCCTTTAGAAGTTCAAAAAATCAGAATTTCAAATTTTAAATCTTTATAACTCATATTCAGAGACATACAAATAAACCCAAACACTTTATTTTATAAACTGAATAATTAAAAATGTTCAATTCCTCTGTCTTTCTAATTTGAAGCACAAATGTGGTCATTGCTGTTTTCTTTTGTGTTTATTAAATTCACAATTCTTTCGAAGGTAATTTTATAAATCTCTGGTGAGTTACTTTTTGTCATAAATCACTTTTTAATACTGATCAACTATAATAGGAGTATAATCGTAATTATAAGCCTATAATACTTACTACTGTGTAACAAATTTATCTCCAAATTTAGCAACTTAAAAACTAACATGTTATTTCAGAGATTCTGTAGGTCAAAGCTCTGGGCACACATAGCTGGGTGCTATAGCTCAGGGTCCTCATGAGCTTGCAGCCAGGTCTGAATGAAGGCTTCGGTGTAATTTGAACATTCTGTTGTTGGGGGAGGAAATCCACTCCCAAACTCACTCACCCGTTCTTGCCAGACGTCAGTCCACTTCTCCCTGGGTATTTCCACGGAGGTGTGTGTGACATAGCAGCTAGTTGCCTCAAGAGTGGGGAAGTTAGAGGACGTGCTCAAGGCAGATTTTTGAATCTAATCTTGGCAATGACATCTATCACTTTTGCTATGTTTTACTCATTAGCAGAAAGTCATTTTATAAAACTCATACTCCAGGGGAAAGGATTATAAAAGGACTGATGAGTTCACTGGGAGGTGTCTCAGAGGCTGCTTACCACATATTGTTTGCCCAACCTTTTTGTTAACATGGAAGAAGTATTTATATATTAAGTTCTTTGCATGATTATCTGTTGTAGATTACATAGTTTTCCACTTTTAAATGTAAATTTTAAGCTCCCTCCCTTTCTCCCTCCCTTTCTCCGCCCCTCTGTTCCTTTCTTCCCTTCTTTTTCATTTCCTTTCTCTTTTTACCCCTCGTTTTTCTTTTTCTCCTTTTACATAGCCAACTATTTTCAATGATCTTGCTGGCTTTAAATTTTAATTCATAGTACAGTTTAATTTTTACAGGAGAAAGTGAAAATAGTGTTGTTGAGATTATTTTCACTAACAAAATAGTTTAGTGAATCTTCTGGATTATTACGGAAACCTAATATAGATTCAGTAGTAGTTGCAACGATTGAGATTTCCACAGTAACATTTTTTCAATGTATCAAAGTTATTAAATTCCACTCTACATTTATTTTTGGTGATTCACATTGTCTGGGAATGAAGTAGGGAACATTTGAAAACTTTTACTACATTGGAGGATGAACTTTCAGGTGAAGAGAAGGAACAAGGTCATGCATCTTTTTTTTTTGTAAAAGCTAAATTGGGATGAATGGTTGGCATTAATATTTTTCAGCCTACTCTTAAATAACTTTGTAACATATGTAAGTTTCCATAAACATGTATGCTTTCTAACAATATAAGTATTTTAGTAAAACCAGTGGGCACCTATTAGTAAAGATGTAGAAACACTCTTGATGGGGACAGCAAGCTGAACACAGTGGCTACCAAAACCTTTCACAATCTGACACATATCTCATATCTAAAATTGGAAATCTTGGCTGGTTGTAGGCGAACATTGTACAGTGGAGTCATTCATGTTTTTCTTCCCTTTATAATTAGAAAACCCTCTGTCCAAGGAGAGAGCGTAACATCATTTTCAACACATCAGTTCAAATTCTCAATTCTTCCTCTATACAAAGGAGAAAATTGCATTCACTTCAGATCTTTTAATACTGAAAGAGTTTAAATTTTCTCAAATTTCTTATAAATTTCCAGACTGAAACTGTGTGTGTTTTCCCTGGTTCCTGATGAACCAGGTAAACTGTGTGGCTCAGGAAGCCAGAAGCAGGATGCCCAAGAGGGGACCCTGACATATATTTTTTTCTCAATGAGGCAAATCACAGCCATTCCCCCTCCAAAAAACACTAGGCAGCATTTCGGCTTTTTGCTTGGAAGCATTTTTTTTTTTTTTTTTTTTTTGACACAGAGTCTCACTCTATTGCCCTCAGTAGAGTGCCAGTGGCGTCACAGCTCACAGCAACCTCCAACTCCTGGGCTTAGGCGATTCTCTTGCCTTAGCCTCCCGAGTAGCAGGGACTACAGGTGCCACCACAACACCGGTCTATTTTTTGTTGCAGTTTGGCCAGGGCCGGGTTTGAACCTGCCACCTTTGGTATGTGGGGCCTGAGCCCTACCCCAAACCACCAATTAAAAAAAGCACAAAAATGCAAAAAATCATGACACTTAATAGACCACAAAAAGACACTTGCTTCCAGTGAGAACTGAGCACGTAGGCAGCGTGGTACCTGCTCACCCTGGGCAGCACATTGCATGATCCAAGTTTTCTGCCCTCCGCCCAGGTCCTCAGATGACTGTGAAGGTGCTGAGACTATTGCTGTGGGGGTTGCAAATAAATTTCGGTGAGTTGGCGAATTTGTCAATGTGAAATCCATGAATAATTAGTTTAAACTCTATCTGCTATCCAGGAAAGCATTATGTAGGAGAACTGGATTCTAACACTGATGATGAAGGCTTGTTGTACAGGATGTTGGTAAATGAACCTATATAAAGCAAATGGCATTTTTATTGAGAAATATATTATGATCAGTGGCTCACAGGATCCTAACCCTCTACTTCCTCTTGAAGCCATAATTAGTATTCACTAACTAATTGTTTGTGGGGATATTACAGAACATAATATTGAGTATAATGAGAATTGACCACAGAGTCACAAAGCAACAATTACAGTGGTAACACCGGGTTATTTATTACAAGTTTTCTCTGTGATATGCACAGGGCTAAGCATTATACAAACATTTCGTGCAAGCAATTAAGAAATATGTGCGATTTATATTTTATATATGGTAAAATTATAATCTGGTAGATTTAGAGATCTAGAGTAAACAGAGACCTAGGTTTTGAAGACAGAAATCTATGTCTCTGAAGTTAATGACCTTTCTGCTACTCCACTCTCCTCAACTTTAGCAATGAAGTTGATTCAGTATGTGTTATGTGTCAAACCTGCTTGCTTGAAGGCAATGAAACCATCAGATTAGGACTGTCAAAATTTCCAAGGACAAATGGAAAAATTGGGGAGGAAATTTCTCACCTGTCAACAAGTTCACACATCTAACACTGCTACCAGAGATGGATCCGGTATCGTCCCCCAACCCGTTCCTCCTTGTCTCCCTTTGTCCATCACTGTTTTGTCAACTATTGTTATTATATTTTCCAGAGCACTTCATTCATTTGGATGTGTCATATCGCTCTAGGTTACTTATTTTCATGAATGATTATATTCATGAAAAATGCAATAGCCTTGTAACCATAATACTCATTTTGTAATTACAGAATTATGGGAAGAGACATTTTTTGAACCAGAGTTAGCTTTGTTCTATCAATTCTTTCCCCTTTAATATTTTTTACTACTGTTAATAAATAGCATAAAACTTAAAAGTGCAAAACTTTCAGGAAAAAAAATAAAGATTTTTTGTTTTTTTTTCATGGGCACAGAGATATTATTTTAGAGAAATAGTTTAGAGGGATAACAACATGTATTACATTTCTTGAAAACAGATGACTTTCCTTTGGGTCTTATGTAGGTATAAGGAAGAAGCAGACAAAATTATAAGGGCAGCTATGGAATTGAAGGGAGGACTTTACTTTCCTCCTTCATAGAATGGATCTTTTGGTAACCTGTCACCCAGGGCCCACATCGGTGAGCTCTCTACATTGAATATCTTCATAGGCAAGTTATCAGAATATTATAAAATTTTCACTATGGTGAAGAGATTATTTTTATCATTCTACATCCTAACATTGTGAAAATATTTATAGACACCAAGACTCTTATACTAGTTATTCTACAACATATCATAGCAGAGTCTTCTCTGATCACATTATGAATGCATAGTTGGGGTGATATATAAAAATGACTGTCTTCATCATTCAGTGGAAGAGTCTCTGAATATGTGGGAGGCAGCGTGAGTGAGAATGAAAGAGAGGTTGTAGTCAGCAAAAATCGTGTGACTCCTCCACAGTTTTTCCTGAGCTTGCCCTGCCTGCCAAGAAGTACAGAAAATTCTTTCTTCAAAGTATCTCTGAATATATTATAGGTAGATTTCCAATCATGGTAACATAAATATTCATTGTAGATGAAAGTCTTCCAATTTAATGCATAGGTCACTACAAAACTTTTGAGATAGACTGTGCCATGGGTCCATTATTTCACTTCCAAGAAACACAATCAATAGTGTTGTTTTTGATGAACCCATCCAAGTTTCAACTTGCTTGGCTTATGCATGTTGCTTGGAGGACTTCATTTGTTTTGTCAGCACAAATTTTATGTTTCTTGATGTTTGTGTATCTCAAAATTTTATAATAGTCCACATACAAAGTATGATTTACAGATTGATAAAATATGGTTATAGCCATATTTTTAAATACATGACTAGAATATATTCCAGTTTCATCTGGAATATTATTCTCTGTTTTTAACTCACTTAAGTATATGAGACAATTCTTGTATGATACAATTCTTGCTATTTAAAAATAGCTCCCATTGGTATTTAATTCAATAGTAAAAAGTTGTGTAACATCTTACATACTAAAAATTACTTTTTGAAATTTCCCATTACAATTATTGCAACCTTCAAAATCTATCATTTTTGGTGTCTTGATATATTGGGTAGATATTAGAATAAAATTTTATTAAAATTTTTTAAATATATATTAAAATCTAAGAATTATAAAGGTTATAAAATCATTGAAAGACAAATGTAAAGCAATCATCAAAATGTTATTATCTGGATAAAGCATAATTGCTATTTATTAAATGTTTTCTCCACCCACCCCCATGGATGGTAGTCAAAGAGTTGGTTTTTAATCATTTCCATTTTTCTGCTGAAATTGATTTTATTCTCTATAACTATTTCTGTTTATTATGTTCATTACATCCTGTATGCTTTATGCATTCACAATAACCATTTTAAAATGTTTGCTTACTAATTTCAAAATCGATGTTATCTTTGCATCTCTGTTAACTAATTTTCTCCTGCTTATGGGTCACATTTTCTTGCTTCCTTATGTGGTATTTTAATTTTCTATTGTTGCCAAACCTAGCAACTGAAAAAATATTTATGATCTTACACAGTTTTTAAGATTCAGGAATCTGGATATGGCTTAGCTGGGTAGTGGTGGCTCAGGATATCTCATGTGGTTGCAATCACGTTGTCAGTCAGGGTAGTAGGCATCTAAAGGGCTGAAGAACCACTTCCACGCTCACTTATTTGGCTCATTACTTGCTATGTGCCCCTCTAGTTCTACCAACATGATGTGGCATCCGGATGCCCTAAGAGCTAATGATCTGTGAGAGAGAACCCAAGAAAGAAGCTACAAATTTTATGTTCTTATTTTGGATGTTACATACTATTGCTTCTGCAACATTCTATTTAGTAAAAGCAAGTCACCCACCAAGCCCATACTACTCAAGGTGATTACACCTAGTGTGAATACCAGATGGCAGAGAGCATTGGGGGTCATCTTGGAGGCTGTTGCACATGTCTAGACATTTTTGAATGAATGCTGGGTATTATAATACTCTGCTGTGGAGGACTCCCTTTATTTCCTTTAAAGACTATTTAGTTTTATTTTTGGCTGGCATTTATTTTACTGTTGGATCAGTTTCTATCTCATCAAGATGTTTTCAGTGTTTTGTTGGAAGAAATCAATAGTAGCCCTTTCTCTAGGGCTAAAAGAATCAGTTCCGTCTGAAGTGTGGGCTTTCTAGGGTCTCAATGCCCAGAATGTACAGAAAAGTTTTTCTACTCTTGTTTAACAGGTTACATGAAGTTTTGAGAGGTATTTAGCTCCTATATACTGTATATATGGCCATACACACACACACACACACACACACACACACACATAGGATTCCATTGTGTGTCTGTATTGTACAGTATACTCCCTGATGTGGATATTGGGGGAGAGAGTTTACCTCTTCTTCTTATGTTGTCATTCATCTATGTTAAAAAGCATAGTCGATGTGAAATGAACTGGAAATGAGATTTTTATTCATAATTAACAGGTACAGAAATAGAGAACAAGAGATATTCAAGAGTGAAAACAATTCAGAAATTATTCTTTTAGTGTCTATCTCTCATGACAGCAGGACAATGAACTAGATTTCTACTCAACTTCATTATCCTTGTGACACAATGCAGCACATAGTTTTGCATACGTTGACAAACAGGATAGCCAGTATACAGGGAATGAAAGAAATTTTGTTGGAAAGCCTTTCTTCACACTTCCATTTGAATTTATATTTAGTTTTCTTAGGCATTTAATGTACTTGTACATATGCTAATTTTGTCTATAGCACAGGAACAATAAAAAAACTCTAAAAAACTAAAAAGTGAAGTATTTTCATAAGACTATGATGCCATCTTAGAGCATTTTTAATATTGTCCAAACACTTTGGCATTATTTTCAATGTTGATGAAATCACCAGGATTCCTTGAAGCATTTTTTAAAGCTTATTCAGGGCAGAGACATCCTAAATTCTGTTTGATATGGTTACTGGATTGTATTTATAAATGTTAAGTATTATCACAATTTACAAGAGGGCAGAACAGCTATCTCAGAATAGATTTCTTTAAAACAATTTTCTGAAATGCCAAGAAGCATAACAAAGAATTCTGCATTATGGGCATTTCTATTTATTAGTATTTTTTCTCCAAGACAAAGTTAACATTTGTGAAACTTCAAGGTTTTATTATTCTATAAGCAGAACAGGAGAAGCATTCATAAAGAGTGCTGGAAATGGTAGATAAGCTCTTAGAGACTGGCAGTGCCAAAGCTAGCTGTACTTAAGTTATCATGTATGCTTCCTTATTATTTTGCCTGGTTGTTGCTAAAGGGGAAATCTATTAACGCAGAGGAAAATTCAGACCAAAGAATCAATTTCTGCCTTTTCTATATTCATCATGATAAGTCTCCCCCCACCTTTTTTTGTTTGTTCGTTTAGCATGAGGACACAGTTTCTAGTATCAATCATTTGAGCATTCAAAGATACTATAACTTAAATACAATTAGAGATTGGTGACTGCAGCCACAAAGATGAGCAAAAAAGAACATATGCTAAGTCATTCTTTTCTTACTAGATATATTCTTCCCTCTGCCCCTGCTGTGCTATGTCCTGAGTTATTCCAGAGATTGGCTCACCAGCTGGGCATTATTATACCAATTAGAAAGGTGACATTTTATAATAACCAATGGCTTTATATTTTTTTCAATGCAAAAATTGTAGCTGCATATGTGGAACATTTTAAATGAACAAAGAAGTCAAGTCAATACTACTTTGGGCTATAAATCTGCAGTTTTACAGGCTATTTCTATTTCATCGTATAAAGGTTGGATTGATTTCATGGAAATAGACATAAATTAATAGTTAAACTATATTCCAATGTCAGTACTGCTTTATTTTTCCTATGAAATCACAACTGTTTTGGTTCTTTTGGAAAATTTAAAAGAATGTGATTCATGACTTGACCATAAACATTAGCATGCATATAAAAGGCATTTCTCCATTCTGAAGTAAGCAGATGCCTCAAACGTCATGTTTTAATAAATATTTAAGTTATTAACAATTATTTATTAATGAGATAGTTAGGATTTTATGGTTAGGAAATGAAGAAATTGAAAAAATATTACTAGAACTATTGCTGTCAAGTCTGCAGGCCAGAAACCAATTGTTAGGGTATAACAAAACATATTTATAATATAGCACAGTCGATTAAAAATAACCTTTGGGGTTAGTGTTACTATTTTAAAAATGTGTGATTTAAAAGCAGATTACTTAATCTCCTTCCTTCCAGTTTCATTATCTTAAAATAAAGTTAATAATTCAAATATAATAGAGCTGTTATGGGGATTAACATGACATAATTTATCTAAAATACTTAACCTTGACAAGCGTTTAGTGAGTGCTCAAAATGTACTTATAGAATGGGTTCAGGTATGAATCTTTTTTGCCAGATTGCATCCTTCTATCATTTTTTACTATAAGGAAAAACTAAAATGAATTTTTTTTCCTTAGAACCACATTTATAAATTTGACTAAAACTCGTTATTAGCCAAAATGTTTCTATTCAACCATCAACTTCATTCAATGAACTTGCAATTCAGGTCAAGGTAGATAACCACAAATTACAAATTGGAAAGAAAAGTGCAAAGTTTTAGGGACAGGAGGGCAAGTGGAAAGATGTATTACTGAAGCTGTAGTATCTTCATATTAATCAAAATGCTCACCATAGAATAAGTACTCAAGAATCCCTTATTAATTATGTTTCTATATCTACTTATTATATTTATGGGCCAATAGTTGCCTTTAGAGATAATCTCTAGAAGAGGAAAAGTGGAAGAACTTCTATAAAGATTGAGATTAGTGTTCAAAATTTTGTATTTTAATTTCCATTAAATCATATTTCAGTTTTTTGATTTTGGACAGGTCAAGTTTTTCTAAGAATAATTTTTATTGTGAATGGAGACTACAGAGCCATAAATAAAATAATAACTTGAAAATGCTTGGTGAACCAGAGAGCACTAGCCTAACTATAGAGTTCTGGGACTGGCATTCATCTTTGCAACCATCCCCACTGTGACCCCAGGTCAGAAGTGTGGGAGACTTGTTAGAGCTGTTGCTGTCGGCTTCCTTTCCACTCTACTCTGTTTCTACCTCACGTTCCAGAAACTAAGACCAGGGCATTAAAAGTCATTTGTGAGATCCTGAAGGAGGAAGTATCCTGATTCAACCTATCAACACTGACATTGTCTCTTAAAATGCATTTTGTTTATTTATTTATTTATTTATCTTTTTTTGAGACAGAGTCTCATTTTGTCATGCTTGATAGAGTGCTGTAACTTCATAGCTCACAGAAACCTCAAACTTTTGGGCTTAAGTGATCCTTCTGCTTCAGCCTTCCAAGTAGCCGGGACCACAACACTGTCACCACAACACTCAGCTATATTTAGAGATGAGGTCTCCATCTTCCTCAGTCTGGTCTCTGAACTCCTAAGCACAGGTGATCCACCCACCTTGGCCTCCCAGAGTGCTAGAATTACAGGCATGAGCCACCACGCCTGGCCCCAAAATAAATTTTAATATTCATTCATTTTCAGATCATTCTGACCTAGTCTACATATGTATGTATGTTTGTATATTATTCATACTATAAATTCTACAACTTAGATCCTAAGCTGAAGCCCACAATATCCTCAAATGAAAATTAATGTGAATTTGTTCATGACCTCTCCAGAAAGATTCTCTCGAAATGCTACCCTTAGAGCTACTCAATCCAATTTCTCTGCTCCTTCTTTGCTCCCACATACTTTACATTTATAGTTACCATACAATAACGAAGTTTATTATTATCATCTTTTTTCATATTCGTTTTCCTGATTAAACTGCAAGTTCTGCAATAGCAAGAACTATGGTTACATCTTTTTTAAAAAAGCAATTTATCATTGTATTTATAGAAATCAAGACAATGTTACAATGAATGCTCATTGAATTCAAATGAAAGAACAAAAAAGGAAAACATTCATATATAGGTTGTATAATTTTTCAATATGCATGTATACTAATTAAAGAAAAAGTTAGAAGAACACATTAAAGAAGGAAAGAAATAAAAATAACCTGTTAATAATGCAACTGTCAAAAACACAATAAGCAGCAACAAGGAGATACCATGTTAGACTCCCTCTATTGGCAAAAATTGGGTAGTACTCAATGTACTCAGCCTTACTATGAAACTGATTTAAGGCTTTCACATGAAAGCTATAACCCAGTTACAACCTAAGAATAGGGGAAAGGGGGAAAGGGAGAGGAGGGAGGGGGAGGGGGGTGGAGGGAGGGGTACTGGTGGAATTACACCTGCGGGACATCTTACAAGGGTATATGTGAAACTTAGTAAATGTGGAATGTAAATGTCTTGGCATGGTGACTGGGAAATGCCAGGCTATGTTAGCTATTGTGATGAAAATGTGTCAAATGGTCTGTGAAGCTAGTGTATGATGCCCCATGATCATATCAATGTACGCAGCTATGATTTAATACAAAACAAAACAAAACAAAACAAA
>CAUYPK010071211.1:0-14895 GCA_963574355.1 Loris lydekkerianus | reverse complement strand
GGGTAATTGGTGGGATTACACCTGCGGTGCATCTTACAAGGGTACATGTGAAACTTAGTAAATGTAGAATATAAATGTCTTAACACAATAACTAAGAAAATGCCAGGAAGGCTATGTTAACCAGTGTGATGAAAATATGTCAAACAACCTATAAAACCAGTGTATGGTGCCCCATGATCACATTAATGTACACAGCTATGATTTAATAATAAAAAAAATAAATAAAAAATAATAAAAACCTGACATCACAAATTAGTTTCTGTAGGATCCAAACCAGATTGACAAGAAATGACACAGACATCTTAGACATCCTGTGAAGTTCCTGAACTCTGAGAACTCTAAGAACTCTAACAGAGGGAGAAAAAATGTTCCAAGATTCAGGGTAGAAAAGAGAAAGGAAAGAAAAGTCAGACTCCTCACTTGCAACAGCGGAAGGCAGGAGACAGTGAAGTACCAGCCACCAACCACTGGGAGGGAAACGGTGCAGTTCAAGAATCCAGCTTTTATTTCATTTCAAGGTTAAGGAAGAATATAAGAGAAATTCTCATCCTCTTCTCTCTCTTAAAGAAAAGGTAGTGGTGTCTTAACAAACCATAAAAGAAGCCTAAATGTCTCAGAAAAGGAAAGAAAAAAAAAAAAAAGACCAGTGGAGATTAATTAATAAATCTTTACATGTCTATATATATGTACACACATTTGTGTGTGTGCGCACACACATGCATGCACCTGTTTATGTGAGTACATACCACATACCACACATGTCATTTAGATCCCTAAGGATCTAAAAACAGACGTGCCATTCAATCCTACAATTCCAGGTGTATATATATAATAACTAAGAAAATGCCGTGAAGGCTACGTTAACTGGTTTGATGAAAATATTTCAAATTGTATATAAAACCAGCACATTGTACCCTGTGATTGCATTAATGTACACAGCTATGATTTAATAAAAAAAAATTTTTTTTAATTTTATTTCACTTTAATAAATGAATTTCCACATGTGCCTAGTGGATGCCATACTGGATGGCACAGCTCTGGAATTTACTTTAAATGCCTTCCTTCACCCCCCAGGTATAGGTAGTAAATACTTTCATTAGCCCAGTACTCCTCAGTCATAGAACTCAGCATATAAATTCTGCATGTTAATAGTGTGACAATTTTCTTGTCTTCAATTTCCCCACTAGTCATCAAATTTCATGAAGTCAGGGGGACATGTCTGTTTTGCTCAATATTGATACCTGGGGCATAGCTCAAGTGCCTGGTACATAGTAGACAATCATATTTGTGAGTTAAGTAATGAATTAATAAATGAATGAGACTGTGACTAAACGACTTCAGGAAATCACTACCATCTCTGCACTTGGACTTTTTCATCAATAAGATCCATAGGTCCCTTCAAGCTTAAGCATTTTGTAGATTCCACCCCCAGATAGGAAATTACAAGGGAGCTATGGAGCTGTATGGAAAGTTCTAGACATTACTTGAGACCACATCATCCCTGCCACGTCTTTCCCTAAAGCATTTAAGAAAATGGCTGTATCTAATAGCTACAAGGTCAAATATGCCATGGAATTTTATGAGAACACAGTTCTGCCATTTCATTAAGACACATGAAATCTGCACAACCTATATTTAACCACTGAAACAATTTGTTGAGGTGACCATTTACATTTTTCAGAATTGAGAAGCTTTTTAGACTCCAAGTTAAAATTTGAGGCCAGACAATGTGAGAGACACTCTTGGTAATCACCTGCCTCTGATTTATGCAATTGAGCAACTAATAAAATATGGATCAGAGAGATTTAATATAAATTTGTAATTATATTTTACTTCTTATTACTTTTGGTAATAACTTTAGTGGCTTTCTCATCACAGATTCTTCTCTCAGAACAAAGTAAACCACACCAAAAGCACAGAAGGGTTCATGTGGCCAAGTTTTCAAATGAATTGTATAAAAAAATAATGGAATGACAGAGAAGGGTTTACACTGAGATCAAAAAGTTATAGCCAACTAAAACATGGCAAGAGTCTTGTATACAATACTGGGTTAATCATCTGTTGTTCAGATTCAGAATTTAGGTAAGTCATGATAGTCTTCTGGACCTCGCTTAAGATCTATCCTTCTTCCCATATGATCCCTTTTCTTTACCTGGAGTCAATCCTTAATGAACCATCCATGTGATGAAGTCAAGGGACTGACAATAGAGAGCACAGCACAGTGGTTCAGTGCAATGTGACTGATGGGTCCTTCAAGCTTTAGCATTTTGTACATTTCACCTCCTGATAAGAAGTTACAGAAATGTGGAGCTAAATGGAAAGTTCTAGACATTTCAAGGAAGAAGACTGTTTATGTTTTAAACAGTCTTATGTTGTATACCTTAGTTTCCTCAACTGCAAAATGGGAATAATAATACGACCTGCTTTAAGGTTAGCATCAGGAGGAAATGAGGGAATACGTGTAAAATATTCAACACATATAAAGTGCTCAAAAAATATCAACTATAGTGACAATAAAAGCAGAGAAACAGACTCGTGTGTATGAAATTCCTAACTTGGAAACCCTATACAACTGACCATGTTGTCCATAAGTTTAATGGGCCACCCTGTTGAGTAACATTTGTGTTTAGTTTTGTAGCTATAACTTATCAAGGACCTACTAAGTATCGGGTAAACATAACCTCACTAAATCTTCCTAGTAACCCTAAGATGTAATAGTTGTACTAGTGGCAGGAGTAGTAATTGTGATACAACAATAAAAATAATACCTAACAATTTCTGAGTACTTATTATGTCTGGCATTGGGATGTAAACCCATTTCCTGTATTACCTTGTATAACTCCCCTACCCATAGAAAATCTATGAGAATAGAATGTAATTATTGTTATTTTAGATAAAAATTAACTATGGTCCTATGAGCTCAAGTCCAAGATCAGACAAATCTGTGTGTAGGAAGCTGGGATTGGAACCAGGTCCGTGTAATTCCTGGTAACTGCTATACTACTCCTTCAGTCTTACTATCTTGGGAACTCAGAACTAGAAGACAAAGTGTGGGTGAGTTGATGGTAAAAATATGAGTAGGTGATTGTGCAGACCGGGCCTGGGGCTAGGATGGTGTAAGTGAGGTGCCTAGGATGAGAAATGTGAGGAGGCCTTCAGCTCTCAGGAGGAATCTAAAGTATCTGGGATGGAACTAGAAATTCCCTGCATGAGTCACTGGAAAGAGTGGGTAAATAGGGCAACTCGTCCTTCTACCTTTTAGTTCTGGAACCCATGCTATCTACCAAATGGGTACACAGCATCACATAATAGACTGATTAGGGCTACAAGTTGAAACCTGGAGGATGGTCTTCTATCCTCCCACAGTATCATCTTCAAGCTGATGCCTCAGCTGTGCCCCCAGAAAACCACACAATCAAGCTGGCAGCTTTGCGGACTTCAGAAAGTGATGAGACCAGATGTGCCCATGACCACACTTCCTTTGCTGGAAAGTGATACAACGCAATGTTATTCCAGATTCTGTGCTGATGGATCAACTATTATAGATTCTAGAAATATGGTGTTGGCAGAGACCCTGTGAGCCTTTGCCAAAGGAAATATACTGAAAGCCTTCATTCACCAACAATCCCAGAAGCGGAAGAAAGAAGCCCTCAGCCCCCAAAAGGGGATAGGAGTGATACATCATGGCATCCATGGCAGGATCTGTTTAAGAGGCCCCAAAGAAGCTTGCAGAGGACCAAGCAGATGCCTGGCAAAAGCGGGAGCTCTTCTATCTCATGTGAGAGAAAGAAATAGAGACTTCAGACTCAGACTTAGAGACTTCCTGTTTTTCTACTTCCTCCCTAAAATTGGTTTTTGTAAGTATCTCGTACATCTTTGCAGTAACTCACTTTTCAATCAACTAACCTTATTGAGTTTCTGTTCCTTGCAACTAAATACTATCTACCTGTAAGTAGGACTTTCTATTATACCTAATGAAAGAAATAGTGGGAATTCAAATGTCCATAGTTTGGCAATGAAGTTCAAAGATGAGCACAATATACTCATTTTTTTTTTTATTAAATCATAGCTGTGTGCATTAATGCGATCATGGGGCAATATACTCATTTTTCATTTTAAAGGGCTTTCTAGTTTTACTCCAGTGTCAACATAACATGAAATCAAAATTTTAAAAGGTACATGAAACCTAAAAATGTAACTAAATATTGAGATAAACCACAAAACTAAGAAACTTAAGAAATTTATTTCATCCAAAGCATTGCTATAATATTATATCTACAATTTCATTCCTTGAGGACATACAATGCAAGATTTATAGATGGTAAAAAAAAAAGAAAAAAGCAAAGTCAAAGGGATGTTTATTATGGAGGTATCTAATTTGTAATGATTTGTGAAATTGTCTTGAGAGACATAATCTGTTTCACCTTAAATAATGATGCTGTCCTAAGAAATTTGTTGCATCCATTCACTGTTACTGGATAATAAGCCACCCCAAATTTCTGTGGCTTCAAATAATAAGCATATCTTATTGCTAATGCATCTAAGGATCAGCTGGGAAATTTTTCTGGTCTGCACTGAGCTTACTCACACTTCTGAGATCAGCTGAACTGCAGGTGAAGGGGTACTGCTTGCATGGGCTCTTATAATATAGACAGTTTGATGTCCTTAACTGGAACAACTGAACTCTGCTCCATGTGGAATTCCATCGTTAGCAGGCTAGCCTTGTCTTTTCTCATGGCAGAGGCTGGGGCCCCAGAGACTGAGCTGAAAGCATACAATGCCTCTTGGAACCTAATCTTGAACTGGCGTAGATTCACACTCATCACATTCTATTAGCCAAAGCAAGTCACATAGCAAGCCTCGATTCATAGTGGAAAATTAACTCCTCCCCATGATGGAACAAGCTTTAAAATTACAATACATAAAGCAATATGTACATACTAAAATAAATATTACACTTTATGTTCAAAAAGAACTAAAGTTTGCTTGTGGAAGTGGGTGCCAGAAGAGTTGTAGCCTGTGAGTCACTACAAAGTGGAGAAGGAAGGTTACCTGAAATCAGAAGGAAAGTTGTAACACCAGATGTGGATGCATGTGGCTCATAACACACAGTGAACCCAGATAGTTGGCAGATGTTTGAGGTGTGTGCACGTGTACGATTTGTGCATTCCTACGTAGCATCAGTCAGCTGAGTGCAGTTTTCTGCATTCACCTAATGTTTATTATGGATAAAAGTCATGCATAAGAAAATAAGGAATTTACATTATGCTCAATTGTTCAGCAATACATCAAAAATGCATTGGAACAATTTCCAGTTTTCAAAGTAAGTATAGGGCATAACTGAGTATACCCTGATTTTTGACTATATATGTTTTACTATTTCTAGGTTATGAACAAGATTTTCTATAATAGAAAATATATGTAGCAGAAAAATATAAATAAATATATTTAACAGAAAAACTCAAAAAATATATTACAATATATAAGAACAATAGTTGAAGTCATTTTTTGCAATCTACCATAATTAAAAAGACTAAAATTTATCCTACTTAACTATTTTCTATTTGTGCAGATATGAATAATTAAACTACTTCATCTGTTCCTTATTTTTGTGATCTATAAAATAGATAATAATGTATAACCTATCTCAATGTTGTTTTAAGTAATAAATGAGGCAATATGTAAAGTATGTATCATAATGCCTGGTACATACTTAATCAATAATAGCTATTATTTCTGGTTAATAATATTTATAAACTTCTTCATCCCATTTTTAGACTTTTTTATAGATCCATGAGTCGGGGGGGGGGCATGTTTGAAGGGAGGATGACAGACAGCGTGCTGAAAACTGAGAAATCAGTGTCATTATTTTCCACCAAGGCATTCTCTCTGGACTAAGCTTTTTCTTGATGAATAGATAATTTCATAAGTTATTTTATGCTTAAATAAAAATTTTGCAAACGGTTACCCAGGATAGGAAAGACAGAGTTCATAGAGCAGACACAGAGATGTCAAAAACAAAAGCTGGATGGAGCTGAAAATAAATGCACTGTTTTTACAATTGAGTTCATTTGCATTTTTCATTGGTATTCTGTGTGAGTTCAGAACAGTAGCTAAACTAAAGTTAAATTTACAGCTTATAAAAACAACTAAGCTATTAACAGGACATTCTTTCTTTGTCCTTTGCTACCAAAAATATTCTAAATAAAGGGAAATTTCTTCTTAACAGAGAATAGAGACAGAGAAGATTATTAATTTCCAAATGTGGGCTTTTATCCTAATAGGAATTTCCTTTATCATACTCACACCACTTTGGATTTTGAATATCTTTGATGAATTTCTTTGCCCCCTACCATTGTATAAGACTTTTTAAAACTTTATTCTTTTTCATGATGACTACTTGAATAAATAAGGAATAAAGTAAAATTAAAAAAAAAAAAGAGCTATGCATGTAGACTAAAAAATACAGTTAAACATCCACCCCAAATCAAATGTGGTAAAAGTATAATTTCCTACATGAACAACTAGGTGCTCACAAATTTGACAACTTAGATGTAACACACAAACTACCAAAACTCACACAATGTGAAAAGGACAAATTGAATACGCCTATATCTAATAATTGAATAAAAGTTAATAACCTTCTAGGAAAAAAAGCACCAGGCCAAAATGGTTTCACTGGTGAATTTTATCAAATATTTTAGAAAGAAATTATACTAAATTTCTACAATATATTCCAAGAGATAGAACCAGAGGGAATACATCCTCACTCATTCTAGGAATACCACATTGCCATAGTACCAAAACTAGATAAAGAAATTATAACAAAGGAAAATTATAGACAAATAGCTTTTGTGAGCAAAAATGAAAAAGTCTTCAACAAATATTACCAAATCAAATTTAACAATGTATAAAAAAAAAATCTCATAGCTGTGGAAGATTTATTCCAGATATATAAGGCTGCTTTAATAGTTGGAAAATCAATCACTGTAATCCACCACATTAATAAGCTAAAGAATAAAACTCATGTGATTCTATCAACTGGTGCAGAAAAAGTATTTGAAAAATCCACCATCCATTCATGATAATTACTCTCAGCAAACTAGGACCAGGGGAGAAATTTCACAACTTCATAAAGAACATCTACAAAAAAAATTATGGCTAACATCATACTAATTGTGAGAAAGTAGATGTTTTCATACCTAAGACGGACAAAGCACAATTGCCCTCTTTTACTATTCTCTTTTCAACATAATACTATATTAGTCCTAGCTAATATAATAAAACAAGAAAAGAAAACAAAGACAAAAGAAAAGGCACATAGATTGAAAAAGAAGAAATCAAAACTGTATTTATCTATATATAACTATCTATGTAAAAATCTTTAAAACTTGACAGAAAAGAAAAACCTCTTGAAATAATAGAGAAAATAAAGAAAAGTTGTAGGATACAAATTATTTAATATACAAAAGTCAAATTGCTTTCATCTATACCAGCAATGAAAAATTGAAATATTAAATTAAAAGATAATATTATTTATAATAGAACTCAAAATGTACAAAACACTTAGGGTATTTTAAGTAATTTTAAAAAATAAAGAAAATATAAGGAAATGGAGAAATATTCTATGTTTGTGAATTGTATCTTAGTTTGGGTTGCTATAATAAATTGCCATGGCTGGATGGTTTAAACCATGAACATTTATTTATTACAGTTCTGAAGAATGGAATGTCCAATATAAAAGTGGCAGCAGATCTGCTGAGGACTCACTTCCTGATTTGAAGATGGCCGTATCTTGCTATGCCTTCACATAGTGAAGAGCAAAAACTGGGGACAGCAAGCTCTTTGGGGGTATCTTTTTGTAAATGCACTAATCACAAATTTGTGAGCAGTCCACTTCTATCTCCCAAAGACCCCACCTCCTAATACCATAATATTGAGGCTTAGGATTTCAACATATGAATTTGGGAGGGATATAAACATTCAGTCTGTAGCACTGAAAAATTTCATATTATTAAGATGTCAATTCTCTACAACTTGATCTTAGAATATAACTCCAATCAAAACCCCAGCAATCTACTCTACTGAAAAAATGATTCTAAAGTTTACATGAAAAGACAAAATTCTAACCAAGACAATGCTAAAGAGAAAGAACAAAGTTAGAAGAATTATACTACTTGATGTCAAGACTTACAACATATAAATCTATAGTAATAAAGATTATATGGTATTAGTGAAAGAACAGACACATAGATCAATAGAGTGTCCAGAAATAGTCACATATAAATATAGTCAATCTTTGATAAAGGAGCAAAAGTGATTCATTGGACAAAGGATAGCCTTTTTAACAAATGGCACAATTGGATATGAATATGCAAAAAAGTTAATAAATAAAGAACCTAGATTGCATACCTGTCACAAAAGGTTAACCAAGATGGACCATAGATTTAAACATAAAACATAGAACCCCTAGAAAAAATTAGGAGAAAATCTAGAGGATTCAATACCAAAAGTGTGGGCCATGAAGAAAGTATCAATAAGTCTGACTTTATCAAAATTAGAATATTCTGCTCTGTGAAAGATATTCAAAGAATGAATAAACAAGACACAACTGGGAAAAAAAAAATTTTTTTTCCAAAAAATATCTGATAAAGGATAATGGACTTTTATCCCAAATATACAAAGAATTGCTTCATTTCAAAATCAACTCTAAAGTATATGAGATTGATGCTATCTGTTGTGGGTGTCTGCTTCAAAATACACCCTTGGTACAGTCTAAAGAGAACCCACAATATACTTAGAAGAGCAGAGACCCAAAAAGTCTGTTCTAAAGAATAAGTAAGGAGGGTGTTTGCATGATGTTGAGAGCACGTGTGTTGAAATCAGGCAGGCTTGGAATTGAACTCATTTACTACTAATGGAAACTTGGATCAGTTAGTCTACCTGATCTTCCATTTACTTTATTTTTAATTGGAAGTAACATCTATACCTACCTCACAGGATTGCCGGAATAAATGACAGAACACACGTGAAACACAGAACGTGACACAAGGTAAATCATCAAAATTTTTTTACTTTAACATTTCAGCATGTGAAAGGCATTCCTAATCAAAATGGTGTACCCTTGAACCTAAAATGTAAAAATGAGCAGATTTGGCTACATAATAATGTTTTAACTTCTGGACGGCAAAAGATTCTTCGAAGTCAAAAGCCAAATAATAGTATATTAGGAGAAACTTATAAAACAAAGTTTAGTATCTATAATACATAACAAACAAACACGTACAACGAATATGTTCAAATGAATAAGGAAAAGATAAACGATCCAACGTAAAATAGACAAAGGGTATAAATAGATAATTCACAGAACAGGTATTACAAATGTTCAGTAAACATATAGAAAGACCTTCTACTTTAGTAATAAGCAAGGAAATGCCTATTTCCAATCAAATCAATAATCCAACAATACATGTACATTTTTAACGATTATATTAGTAAACATCTTAAAGATAGATGCCAGGGTCAATAAAGTTGTGTGGCAAAAGACATCCCAATAGATGCTACTGGTAGAAATATAAAGTTTTCCAACAAATTCTATAATTTTAAGTACATAGATAGCAATTTCACTTTTTGGTATTTATGCTTGAAAAATATTTCATAAAAAACATTTCCTTACAAGGCAAATGTTGTAGGCCATGGCAGGATAATGATCCAACTATAACTATAAAAATCTGGATAAATTATAAATTATATTTATGTTTCTCAGAAGTAACAAGCAGCCGATAAATTAACATATAAGGTTGAGAGGAACAGGTTCCAACTTTTTTAGGATTAAGGACACAAGCTAAACTCATAACAGAAGCCAGGCCCAAGTAACTAGTATAAACCAGAAGTAGATTAAAACTTACTAAAACTGATTGGATTCACTGATTGGGCTGAGGTAATCATCCCTTCCCTGTTATCTGCCAAACAAAAAACCAAACCTTCTCTGGTAGAAAAAAACATCTGGAGTCTCCACATCTCTTTTATATATTGTCTAGCATACCAAAAAAAAAAAAAAAAAAAATTATAAGATATGGGAACAAGTTAAAAAAATGTGATGAATTATCAAGAGACAAATAACAAATAGAAACAGACCCATAGATGATACAAACACTGAAATTAGCGCAAATAATTTTAAAATTCTATGATTTACATATTAAAGAAATAGATGGGAAATGAACAACGTGGATGAAACAATGGAGAATTTTAACAGAGATTCAGGAGCTATCAAAGGAATGAAATGAGAATATCAGAATTATATTAAAAATATGTGACATCTAAAATTAGCTTATTGGATAGACTTAATAGTATAATGAAAATTTTAAATGACAGTGTTTTTAAAGCTAATTAACTTTTACAACAAAACGATCTGTTTAATAAAAAATTCCTTGTACAGAGCATGAAAATCCCCAAGCTTGAGTAAAGCACATTACTATACAAGGTGTTGCCCTGATTTGTATTCTTTTTAGATCACTGGTTATTAAAAAAAAAAAAAAAAGATTATTGAATTAAGAAAAAAGAAAGACAGAAGTATTATCAAATCCAAAGATAAGTCAGCAGAAAATATCCAAATTGAAGTACAGAAAGAAAAGAAAATGGAAAGAAAAGATCAGAGCATAAAAGAAATGTTGGCTTAATCAAAAAGTAGATATGAGATCCAGAAGAATATTTCCAAAAGAAAATATTAATGGAGCAAAAGCAATAAAGAAAGAGATAATGATATCATTTCAAAACTGTTGGAAGATACCAACCCGAGATTCAAGAAACTCAGTGAACCCCAAGCAGAATTAATATGAAGAAAATCACACATAGGCAATCATGGTCAAACAACTAAAACTCAAAGGTAAAGAAAAATCTTAAAAGCTGCCAGACAAAAACACACACTCATATGCACAAGGAGGCATGTTAAAGATTTTCACTTTTGCGTTGTTTATAATATCAAAAAATAAAATTGGAGACAATCAAAAAGTCCATTTGTAGAGAAATTTATTACAGCACCTCCATTCTACAAAATAAAATTTATGAAGACTGAAATAGACCTATATGCATTCGGGTGAAAATCTAAGACATAACGTAAAGGGGAAGAAAAACAAGTTAAATAACATGTATAGTATTATCTCATGTATATGCTATAAAAGTATTTAATTTGTAAGTAAATATGTATGTTTTAAATTTAAAGAAAGCATAAATGTATGTGAGGATATAGAGACTGACATGGAATGCTAGCTATGTGGAAGAGTAACAGCAAACTGGTAGCACTATACAGTTGTTACTTTTCTATTATTGTTGTGATAAATTATCACCAACATAGTTGTAGTAAATTAAACCAACACAAATTTATCATTTTACAGTTCTAGAGGTCATAAGTCTAGATTGGGTCAACAGGACTACCTATATACTCGAGTATAAGCCGAGTTTTTTCGGCACAAAATTTGTGCCGAGTTCGGGGTTTTCGGCACAAATTTTGTGCCGGAAAACACTCGGCTTATACTCAAGTATATACGGTATTTTCTTTTTGTAGGCTCTAGGGGAGGGTCTGCTTCCTTCCCTTTTCCAGGTTCTGGAGGGCACCTGCATTCCCTGGTTCAGGCCCCTTCTTTTAATCACTCCAACCTCTGATTTCCTTGTCTGATCACTTGGACTCTGACTCTCCTTCCTCCCTCTTCCAAGGACACCTGGGCTCACCTGGGTAAGCCAGGATATTCTTGCCATTTCAAGATCTTCAACTTAGAGACATCTGTAAAGTTGCCTATGCAGGGGTGGCGAACAAGTTCGACTACGCGCTCGGAGATCGCTCCTCAGAGGTCCCTCCTCAGAAGCAGCATAACAAAATCCAAACTTGGCAAGAGCCACAGTATACAAAATAATGATAAGAGGCAAAGAGCCAAAATTCATTTTGGCTGGGAGCCGCATGCGGCTCCAGCCGCGTGTTTGCCACCCCTGCTATAGGGTAACGTATGCACAGGTTTCAGGGATTAGAAGAGAGGGGCCGTATAGCATGGTGTGGGATGAGAGAGTATTTCTCTAAGCCCTTTAGGATCCTGTGAATCTTTTACGAGAAAAAAAGCATTTGTTTTCTATTGGTGTAATTAGAAACAAAAACTATTAAAATTCTTGAAGTGATTAAGGAGGTTCCAATCAAAGGCGAGTCCTACATCAACCTTACTGTAGAAGTTATGATGTGTACTTGGCACCTGCCTCAGCAGAGTCTTTAGCTGACGGCCCTCAGTAAATTCAACAAAAAGCCAAGTCTCTTGAGAGAACTTCTCAAGGTACCAATTGGCCTGACGTCCTTTTCTATGGTCCAGACTACTAGGACGAGACTTCCTTACTACGAGATCTACTGAAGTGAATAAAAATAATATATTTATTCTCTTTTTTGATAAAGAGGCTATAGTAGTAGAAGTTACAGAATAAAAGGGGATCTTTTGTTTGTCGTCTTTTTTTTTTTCTTGTCCTCGGTTGTTTTTATTTTTTCTAATTCAGATACCCAAATGACAATCAAGCTGTATCTAATCACAATGTTATCGCTCATATAAAGAAACCTTAGAAGAAGCCCAAACATTTCAGAGGTCAATGATTCCTTGAACCCATGATATGAACAGATACGTGGTTACCTGGAGGGTCTCAGGTTAAGGCGACATCTGTTCTCTGATAAAGGTTATAAGGCAACACAAATCGGGATGTACTTGATTTAGTTTTAGTCTTCTTTTTGTACTTTTTTTGAAAGCAATGACAAGAGCCTGCCTATGTCATCATCACCATCAGCATCAATGATGTGTCTGTCATTCCAAGACCAAAAGAAAGAAACTTTGAAAGAGAGAGAAAAATCAAAGGATGTTTGTAATGAGAAAATTACACGTTGAAGGGGAAGGCAGCAATTCTTGACAATATTATAAGAAAATTCTTAAAATAGCACCAATTTTTCCTGTTAACAGCATTGGAAATGAGAGAGCAGCAGTATTTTGGTGAGCATGATATTTTTATGTAAGTAATAACTTGCCAAGAAGATAACTAGGAAATTGCAGACTTTTGGCTCATCGGCTGCACCTGCCTACCCAGCCCCACGGACAAAAACTTGTCTGAACTCTTTAAAAAACTGAGTAGACCCAAGAAAACCCTATTTGTTCATGTTTTAATGAAACTAATACAAATTTCCTGATAAGAAGTGAACATAATTATAGGAAACTAAAGTTCAAATCCTGGATCTGTTTCTCACTCCATGTGCGACCTTACTCGAGGTCTTTATCTGAACCTCAGCATCCTTGTCTATAAAAGGGAGAAACTATTATACATACTTCCTAGAACTGGTGGAAAAATTAGATAAAGCACCTAATACAGTGCCTAGCAGATGGTTAACATTTGACAATATTACATGTTATCCTTTGGGCAACAATAATTCATCACCACTCACTGTCCTTCCACCACCTCACACAGGCCTAGTCTCATTTTTCCTGTTCCACATCCCTTTAAAGGCCTTCCAGTGCTGACCAGTGTGACTGCAGAAACATACTACTATATTTTTAACATACACCAAAACCTCTCGACCAATCAGGACACACATGTTGGATTACTCTGTCTTCCATGCAGTCACATATGCAGGCTGCATACTTACTCCAAATGGTGGGACCATTTGCTAAATAATCCTTGAAACCTCACTCTGAGGATGCCTCCGGGTCAGTTTGACCATTCTCCTAGGAAAACCTCTCATTGTTTTGACCCATCAGGGAACACTCAACTTGTTCAACCCTTTCTTTATTCAACTAATTAATATTCAAGTGAACACATTACATATGAAGAACTATGCTTGACTGAGTATGTGCCTTTGGGGATTTATGACATAGAAGGGAGACAAACAAAAAAAAAATAATCAAATGTGGTAAAGATACAATTATACACTTGGGCGAATGCCAGGAAGAAATGAAGGTAACACAGTAATAGAGGACAACCGTAAGAGATGTGCCTGTGTAGCCAGACCATGGTGAACAATAACCTCTTACACACATAGGGAAACGACTGGAGGGATTTGTTTTTATTATTTCAGGCTATTAAGGGGTTACATACACAGTTTTGTTACACAAATGTATCGGATAGCTATGAAGTCTGGGATTTTCATATACCCATCACCCAAATAGTATACCTTGTACCCGACAGGTGATTTTTGCTGGGCCTTTACAATTTCAAACAGGCCCTCGGGCTGCTCTTTAGAAAGATGAGTGAAGAGCAAAAGTGTATGTGAGGAAAACAGGAAGGTCCCAGCTGTAGGTATCCAGGCAGGAAATGCTTTTGGCTTGGATAGGAGCCCTAGGAGTAGCTAGAGAGAGAGATGCATGCAGTAGGGAGATATTTTTGAATCAGAGAAGGCAAAATTGGATACTGAAGGTGGATCCAGGATAGCTCCCAGACAGGGCGGACTTGTCAAGAAGCCATGGAGCTTAAACCTTGGTTTCCTTCTTGTAGAAAAACCCGACTTCAAGCTTTAGTGACGGTCTTAGCGGTAAAGTTCATGGGGTCATATTGTTGTTAATATTTGCAAAAGGAAGATAATTGCGTGATGGAGAGTCTTCAAATTACATAAACCTGGGACTCTCCAAAAGTCATAGCTACCTGCTCCCCACTCGGAATCTCAGCAGCCCAGTGGGAGGGGACCTCCTTTATGGACAAGAGGTGCACGCATTGTGGGGAGATGTGAGTTACAGACACGAGGTACGTGCATTGTGGGGAGATGTGAGTTACAGACACGAGGTGCGTGCATTGTGGGGAGATGTGAGTTACAGACACGAGGTGCGTGCATTGTGGGGAGATGTGAGTTACAGACACGAGGTGCGTGCATTGTGGGGAGAGGTGAGTTAC
>CAUYPK010071210.1:0-17217 GCA_963574355.1 Loris lydekkerianus | reverse complement strand
GGTTTCCATACAAGAAGATGTATGCATTTTAAGTATACAGTTTGATGAATTTAGAAAAATTTACATAACCATGTAACTCTTAGCACAGTCCAGACACAGAACACATCCATCACCCCAGAAAGATTCCTTGTGTCCTTTTATTTATTTATTTATTTATTTATTTATTTATTTATTTATTTATTTATTTATTTTGAGACTGAGTCTTACTATGTTGCCCTCGGTAGAGGGCTGTGGCATCATAGCTCACAGCAACCTCAAACTCTTGGGCTTAAGTGATTCTCTAGCCTCAGCCTCCCAAGTAGCTGAGACTACAGGAGACTGCCACAATGCCTGGATATTTTTTTCTTGTAGTTGTCATTGTTGTTTAGCTGGCCCACCAGCCCATGTGTGTGGCTGGTGCCCTACTCACTGAGCTACGATACCGCGCCCTTGTATCCTTTTATGATAAGCGGCCGCACCCCGTGCAATCACCGACTTGCACTGTGTGGTTGCATGTGAATTTATAGACGTGCCCCTCCTGGCTCCTGCACTGCACACTGGGTACATCCCTCCATTGCTTTGAGGCGCCGGCTCCCCATTGACCTAGGCACCATGGATTTTTGCCCTGTTTGCTGGTGGATGGGCATTTCCTGTCCAGGAATTGGACGTTCCAGTTTGGGGTCGCTTATGGTGAAAGGTGTTATTAACCCTTACGATTAAGCCTCTGAGGAGGTGGGAATTTCCATTTCTTGTGGGTAAACATTCAGCGTTGATGGCGGGGCTATGTGTCAAGTACAGGATTAGATCTCTGAGAACCTGCCAGCTTCCCACAGCGGAGCCTCAGCAGACTGGCTGGTCATAGCAACCCTTTGCACTTCCCCGACAGCTGATGGGATTGAACACTGCTTCATGAATCTTCTGGCCACCTGCCTTCTTCTTTGGTCCGGTGTCTAGTCTAGTCATTTTTCTCCTTTCTCTCTCTCTTTTTTAAACTTTGAAATAACTTTAGTTCTCACAGAGAAGTTGCAAAGAAGGTATGAATGCTCTCCAGCCAGTTCTCCTGCAGAATAATATAGTATATCCTAATAATAACCTATGTAACATTATCAAAGTCAAAACATAGCAAAGCTGAGAAACTGACACTGGTACCAAACTATTGACTAAACTACAGCTCTTATTCGGATTTTGTCAGTTTTTACATGCATTTTTTTTTTGCTTACAGCTCACAAATGTAAAGATTTGCGTGACCATGGCCACAATCAGGACACATGATTTTGACTCATCACTAAATAGTCATGCACCAACCCTGACCCCTTATCTATTTGTGATCTCTATACTTTTATTTCAAGAATATTATGTAAGTGCAACCATAAAGTATGTAATCTTTTGAGGTTGGCTTTTTCATTCAGTATAATACATTTAAGATCCATGCAAGTTGTTTTGTGTACCAGTGGTTTGCTCCTGTACATGGATGAAGAGTGCTCCGCTGAGTGGGTGTGTTCATCTGCAGACCAGTGTTTGGATTCTTGGAATCAACCCTACCTGCCATGGCTGAGAACCCTCTTTACATATTGCTGTATTTAGTTTGCATTTGCTAACACTGGATGTTGGTTGATGACATTGGCTTTTCATCTTTGGTCGGGAGAAGTGTGAGTGCGTAGTTTTGAGTGTTGTTTTGTCTAATTTTGATGTCAGGGTAATGCTGATCTCATAAATGACCCAAGAAGTGCTCTCTATTCTACTTTTTGTTCCTCTTCAAATGTTGCAATTCTCTAGATGGTAAAACCATCTGGGCCTGAATATTTCTTTCTTGGAAGGTCTTTTAACTACCAGTTGCATTTCTTTAAGAATTATGGAACCATTAAGATCCATTTATTTCAACTTGGATGGGTGAGGGTAGCTGCCATTTTTAAGGACTGGTTCCATTTTACCTGCTGAGTCTCTGTGGGAAGATTTGCTCATCACGTTCTATTAGTGTTTCACTCCAATGCCATCAAGGTCCGTAATTTTTTTTTTTTTTTTACTCTCATGAATCTTTATTTTTTTATTGTTAAATCATAGCTGTGTACATTAGTGCAATCACCTGTACCCATTCTAATATGCACCATAGATGTGGCCCTCCCTCCACCAGAACCTCCCCCCTCCCTTCCCCTTCCTTGGTCCTTTCCCCATAGTCTTGTGCTATATTTGGGTTATAGCCTTCATGTGAAAGCTGTAATTTAGCTTCATAGTAGGGCTGAGTACATCGGATACTTTTTCTTCCATTCCTGAGATACTTTGCTAAGAAGAATATGTTTCAGCTCCATCCATTTAAACATGAAAGAGGTAAAGCCTCCATCTTTCTTTAAGGCTGCATAGTATTCCATGGTATACATGTACCACAATTTGCTAGTCCATTTGTGGGTCGATGGGCACTTGGGCTTCTTCCATGACTTAGCAATTATAAATCTTGTGATTCTTAACCTTCCTCCATCTCATTTTCCCCACTGTCGGTATACAAGCTACTAGAGGCACTCTGTGACTTTGGTAACAGCCTTTCTTTTTTTCTTTCTTTTTTAAGCTTTCCTTCATTTTTAATGTTTTCTTGGAGAATCCTTTCACTTCTACCCTAAACTGAATCCTGGCTTTCCTCTAAAAATGCCACTGTGTTTGGCAAAACATGTAAAAGATAAATCTAAAAAACCTTTTGATGCTAAAATTTCATTTTTTAGAAATGTTATCTTAAGGAAAGAATATAAGAAAAATATATATTCAAATATATCCAACCAACTCAATCTTAATTTTAATAGTGAAAAAATGAAAGTAATATAAATATTCATTAGAGGGTACATGAATTAACAAATATGATAGTATTAATTGACATGAGAAAATCTCTTATTATTTCAAGATAATATCTTATTTCAAATGTCTTATTATTTCTTCTTATTATATTTTCCCCAGTTATAAAGTAGTCAGTAAATTATGATCTCATTTTTATTGTCTGTGAAATGATATATGGTAAGTAGTACACACATATAAGTTAGCTTACACAAATGTAGGATCTCAAAAAGTGGTGTCTTTTCCTTTTCTCTGTTGGACTTGGGTTGGTGGAAGGAGAGGAAGTTGGATGCTGGATGAGACTTTCCAAGTTTGGAAATAAGAATATAGATCAGAAAGAAAAAGATGGATTATACAAAAAATTGTCTATGTTCAGAGATAGCAATTGCATATTATATGAATCTGGAAAAACATTTTTAGTAAATACAACATGATTATACAAATGTATCATTTAAATTGATAAAAAAATTACTAAGCCTAAAGTAAGAGACACATATGAATAGCAAACTTTTTACAGGAAGAAATAAAATTGGCAAAAATTATGAAGCAACATTCAACCTCATTAGAAATCAAATGTCAGCTAAAATTTCAATGATACAATCTCCCTAATAATTGTTAGTAGACTACATATGTAAATGCACACACTTGTGTGTACACATGTGTCGCTGTAAAAGTTTTGAGAGAGACAGTGTTATGGTCCATTATTTCACTTATGGTCCATCATTTCAATGGTCAACACTGTCTTTCCTGATTCACCAGTGCAAGTTTCAACTTGCTTAGCTCATTGGTTGGTGTTGCTGGAAGGGATTCATCTGTTCCCATCCACGTGGATTTTATGTTTCCTGATTTTTGCATACCTCAAAACTTGTGTAAAGACCCATATACACATATATGTATGTGTGTACATATGTGACTCATATACACACACACATGTATATGTGCACATATCTGAATATCTATATTATAAACAAGTACAACACACACATGTTCTCTCTCTACCCTGCCAAGTTATAAAAGTTCCCTGTGGGATAAAACCATTTCTATGTGATTGATTGCTTTATCCTGGGCACTCAGCTCTGTTATTGAAACTTAGTAAGTGTTAAATAAATATCTATTGAATAAGCAAATGCCAGTGAAATTATGGTGAAACCATTGGACATTTTAAAAGGACATTTTCTATTATTATATCTTCTCATGTTAAATAACCATTTCAGAATTATTAGTGTTGTATATATTGTTAACTTTTTTAGTTTCTAAGCATAAAATGTGTGTGTATATTGAACTGGTCTTTAAAAAAGAGTTTAATTATTCAGATTCTGATTTATTTTGAATGTTTTTCCTGTCCTTTCTTTAGCAATGTCAAATGCTTATTTACATCGTGTTTTAGTGTAACTTACAAGAAAAATAACATGCTAGAGAAAATTGCATTGTAAATGTAAAAATGCAAATCAAATAAAAATTCCATTGCAAATCAGTGGTGAGGCCATCTCTCACATCGATTTCAGGACAAAATATCACCGAAACAGCCACCACCTTATTATGCAGACTATAAAATACACTTTAAGAAAACTGCAAAAGGTCAAGGTTTTTCTCTTCCTCTTTTTTCAATCAGGTTGGGTAAATAATAGGGTATTAGGAGGAAAAACTATTAAGATTATATTCCTTACTGTGGGGCTGAAAACTGTGGCATATTTACAATACACATAACTCTAGAAATGCTAGCCTTTCATTTTAACTTTGATTTTCGAGTGATTTTTGGATGAAAATATGCATCAGTGTATTTCAGTTCAGTTGAGAGTTGAAAAACGGAACAAATCTTAGAGGAAAAAATAAAGAGCTGCTATGGGGTGCTGAGGCCTGAGGAACCCCACGGCTATGCCAGCCCAGTGGTTGAGATGCAGACCTTTGGCCAGACAACTCCTTCTTTGAAATCCCAGGACAAAGCAAATCTGGATGTTTTCTCCCACAAGATCACTTCCTGGGTATTTTTGCTTTTGCATACTTTCCATTCATCTCCATGTTTCTCTTCCATGAAAAGGAGGAAAGATGATTTTTTAATTCCTAGTAGCTTTCAAAAATGTTGGCCTTTCTACCTATTGTTTTTGAACATTAGTATAATGGTTAGTATAATATAGTTATTCACTGGACTAGGATTTAAGGAAACAGTTTAATTCCAACTCCGTCATATGTAAATTCAGAAAAGTCTTTAAATTAATCTAAGGCTTAGGTGACTCATCCAGGTGATAACATTAATAAAATCAATCTCAGCTGCCTCCCAAAGGCATTATAAAATTACACTATGGTCACGTTAGTGAAAGTCGTATGTACAATGTACTATTCTTTCTGTATCTTTTTTCACCCTCATCCATATGATTTTGGATTTTACCTCATAAACAAGTTATCTTCAAAAACTAACCCATGAAACCTGCAGTTAATCATTTATCCTTTAGTTAGATTTAAATAGGATCTGCTCTCTTCATAAGAGTGTGTTGAGGTCATGGCATAGAAGCATGGAGAGTTTTACTTCACATGAGAGGTGGAGAGAAGTAATTTTGAATTTTAAGACACTGCCCAAAGCAAGGCTTAAAGCCCTCCCAGCTGGTTATTTTTATTCCCTTAAGGTTTCTCTCCATAGTGTGCTCATAACTCGCTGATGGATGTCTCCACACCTGGCCCTTCCGAGTTTGGTTTGTTTTGGAGCTCAATGCATCTGGCCATCTCACAGGCACCTATAGCTCACCGGTCTCCATCCAGACTCATCAGTTCCTGTGTGCACTCCCACCAAACGCCAGTCTCAGTCCATGGACCTATCACTGTAGCTACTGCCCAAGCCAAAAAACCTCACGGTTATCTTGAATTCCTATTTTAACACTCAGATTTTGTGATCAGCTGGTCCTGTGAATTCTTTCTGAACTGTCACCTCAAAGCCCCTCGCTGTCTTCTCCTCACTACTGCTTCCCATCACCCCATGTCCAGTCTATGGAATTAACCTTCTAACTGGGTTTCTCTTCCTGCTCTTTACTTTCCAAGCTGCTATTACGGTGCTTTTTCTAAAAAATCACATTCTCCTGCTTAAAGATATCTAGAGCCCCACCACTCTTTAGAAAGCCCAAACTGTTTTCTTTCTTTTCTTTTCTTTTCTTTTTTTTTTTTTTCTTTCTTTTTTTTCTTTTGAGACAGAGTCTCACTATGTCACCCTGGGTAGAGTGCTATGACATCACAGCTCATAGCAACCTTCAGCTCTTGGGCTTAGGTGATTCTCTTGCCTCAACCTCCTAAGTAGCTGAGACTACCGGTGCCTGCCACAATGCCAGGCTATTTTTTTGTTGCAGTTTGGCTGGGGCCAGGTTCGAACCTGCCACCCTTGGTATATGGGGCCGCGTCCTACTCACTGAGCCAGAGGCCCTGCCCGAAAGCCAAGCTTTTACATAGAGCAGTCAGTGTTTCAGATCTCCCTGTTTGATCACCCTCGCTGACTCTCTGCCCCTGCTCCCAGCCCCACCCTCCCCAGGCATTAGCCTCCCTATCTGCTGGCTCTGTCCTTCCAGAGTGTGTGGATCCACTCCTTCCTGATTGATGTGTCATCTCTTGAAAAAACACCCTAGGAGTCTTCACTCCCTAACCCTAGACCCAGTCTCTAACATGCAGACTTTGGTTTCCCATCCTGTGGTCCCACAGCATAACTATACCATTATTCTAGAACTTAAAGCTTAACACACTTGTTTACTTCTTCACAAAACTGTGAGCTCCCAAATACATGGGTTGTTTCTTATATAGTTTCATATCTTTAGCAACTGGCCAAAATGTATTGGCTATATTAGGTGCTTGCCATGATCTGATGAGTCTTCTAAAATTCATATATTGAAACTTAATTACCCAGGAGATAGTATTAAGAAATGGGGCCTTGAGAAGGTGATTAAGTCATTGATGCAGAGTCCTCATAAGTGGGATTAATAACCTTATGAAAGGGCTGGGGGAACTGGCATTGGTCTTTTCTGTCTTCCAGCCTTCTGTCATGTGAGGACACAGCCTTAGTCCCCTCCAGAGCAAGTAGCTTTCAAAGCACCATTTTGGAGGCAGAGAGACGAGGTCCTCTCCAGACACTGAACCTACCAGTACCTTGATCTTGAATTTCCCAGCCTCCAGAACTATGAAGAAATAAATTGTTGTTCGTTACAAACACCTGGTTCAGGTGTTTTGTTGTGGCAGCATAAGTGGATTAAGGCGGTGCTCAATGCATGTTTGAATGACAAAGGAGGGCAGTGCAGTGCCCAGGGAGCTCCTGAACAGCCGAGCCGGCAGGGAGTCCTGGGGGATGTGGATGATAGAGGCTGGTGAGACAGAGAGGAGAAATCGGAAAACACCTCTGGCCCCCCCCCCGCCAACTCAGTTTACTTCACAATTTTGCCTTAACATCGGGGCAGAGTCAGAGAGACATCAGCACAACCCGTCTCCCTTTCTTCACGCTCATGCAAGAGTGAATTCCACACCTGCCCTCTCAGCAAGGCACCTCCTTCCTATGTGCTTCCCTGAGAGGGAATTATCTCAGGAAGATACAGAGGCCGTTCCTGGGGGGACTCCTTGGCCTTTCCCTGGAGTTAACTGGCCCCAAGGTAACTACTTGATTGCTGGGTAAAAACAGATGAATCCAAATGTCTGTTTCCTCAGTCTATTCACACATCTCTGACACTCCTCCCATCTGCTGCACCACAGCCCTGTCATCAGACTTTATGGGAGTAATACTTTATCTGCAAAGGCTTGAATGGTTTTTTCCCCCACTTCCTGGCCTTAGGGCAAATATACTTAATTCCCTTTGACTGATGGAGATTACTGAGTTAGTTTCTTTCTTTCTTTCTTTCTTTCTTTCTTTCCTTTCTTTCCTTTCTTTCCTTTCTTTCCTTTCTTTCCTTTCTTTCTTTCTTTCAGAAAGAGTCTCACTCTGTTGCTCCAGGCTATATCCATAGCTTACTGCAATCTCAAACCCCTGGGCTCAAGGGATCCTTCTGCCTCAGCCTCACAAGTAGCTGGGAATATAGGCGCCTGCCACAATGCCTGGCTAGTTTTTCTATTTTTAGTAGAGACAGGATCTCACTCTTGCTCAGGTTGCTCTCAAGCAATCCACCTACCTCAGCCTCCCAGAGTGCTAGGATTACAGGGGTAAGCCACCATGCTGGGCTGAGATTATTGAGATTCTTGAGGGATCTGGTTAAGAGATACAGGATCAGCTGTATGATTTTATCTAAATATGCTGACAACGACCAAGTTGGAGCTAAGGCAGACCCACCTCTGCTCACAGCTGTAAATTCTGTCTCCCTCCTGGGGTGCAGAACTCTGTAGGAAGGGAATCAGGAAGGCTCTCAAGTAGGAAGTTCTCAAGGATTTAGGCAGTTTTCTTCTTTTCTTATTATGACCTGGAGAACAAAGTCTTGGCTTCATGTTCCCCTCCAGGATAAATCATTTCCAGCTCATACACAAGGCCCTGGAGTAGGCTGGGAAAGGCCGCGGCCAAAGCATGACCACATATTCAAGTTGCTCAAGGCCCCTGCTAAGCGTTAGGATAATTTATGCAGCTGCTGAGCACCTTCCCAGGGGCTCACTCCGGAGATCCCTTCACTCTCTGTGAAACGCTGGGCTTTAGAAAGTCGGAATACCCACCTATCACCCTCCCTCCACTGCGGTGCATCTTACAAGGGTACATGTGAAACTTAGTAAATGTAGAATATAATTGTCTTAACACAAAAACTAAGAAAATGCCAGGAAGGCTATGCTAACCAGTGCGATGAAAATGTGTCAAACGGTCTATAAAACCAGTGTATGGTGCCCCATGATCACATTAATGTACACAGCTATGATTTAATATTAAAAAAAAAAAAAAAAAAGAAAGTCAGAAAACTTCCCAACCATTTCTACTTTTCATCCTGCATCACCTGTTGTTTAGAGATGCCTCAAACCAAAGGAGGCCAGAGAAATATTGGCTACCTGAGGCTTCCGGATCAAAGACAAAGCTATGGACCTAGCCTGTGTGCTTCACTCTACTGACTTAGATTAGCACTGACCACCTACAGAATCTCTCTCTCACTCACCCCCCCAAAGGGTCAGACATCAGCACCGGCCTGGATGGGACTTTTTGTTCTTTTCTATAGGCTTCCAAGCCCAGCCCTCAGTTCCAGGCCAAATTCTTGCTCTTAGCAACCGCTGGGGCCTTGTTAAGCAGTGTCTAGTTCCTTGGGCTCCTTCCCAGGACCTTTTGATGTGATCCTCTTCCTAGGCCCCTGCGTCTCGAGTCCCTGTTCAGTACTCCCACCCTCTTCTTTCTCTTGGCCGTGCTTCAACGCCAGCTGCCGACTTCCTGGCCACCCACCACAGAGAATTCTCCTGCGTTTCCCTCTTCCTTTCCTCTGATCCCCCATCTTTTCAGCATCCCTCCATTCAGGCACTTGCTGCCCAAGCGCATCTGATCGCTATTTCCTCGCTTATGGTCCTCTTGCGATGACACGTGATATCTATTATCATGTCCAAGGCCTATAAAATCAGCTATTTTTATTTACCAAGAGAGCTAGAGTATATAGCTAGAGCTATGTTTCTTATGAATACTGAACTGGAGAAGATGGCGATTTTCATTAAAATCTTTTTTTAAAGATTTGTATTTTACTATTTCATTCTTTTCTGAGGTTCCTTAGTGGGGCATGGGGCCAGGAGATATATTTAGATTAGAAACCTGGGAATTATAACACTGAAAAGTCTGTTTTACATTAAAAACATAAACAGTTTAATTGATGATTAATCAGTATTAAATGGGAAGAGATCACAGTTTCTCATACTATTCATATCCTTAAGAAAATTTGATAGGCCTCATAGTGGAAAGAGGGCTCCCATTTTTAATTCACTTATATTGTTTGTTTCCATACTTCTTATTTCATTACTTTCTTTCCTTCATATTTTATGTTTCCAACTTCATTGTCCTGTTTCTCTCATTTCCTTCTTGGCAGATATGAAGGTTAAGAGCCCATTATCAGTACTGTGTGACTTATGTAATGTGACAGGACAGGCCCTCGGAATGGAGTTATACTTTTATAATAAAATTCCACAACCTCTTTCCATATACATATGTAATTAAGGAAGAGCAAAAGCAAGACTTATATACAGAAAGCTACATAGCCAGAGTTGTAGCTAAGGTATTTCTTTAGAGTTTAATATAGAGTATCATTAGCCTTTTAACGAAATACTTATAAGAAAGCTTTCTCTTGAAGCTAATAATCATCACAAGTTTTTACCTTCCAAGTGTGATGAATTTTAAAGCATGTTCTTTTAAATGTGTGTATATGTACTTCAAAATTTGCTAAGTTGTATGCTTTCTTTCATTTGAATTGATGAAATAGTAGTACATATTTGGGGAGTGCCTGTGATGTTTTAAGATATGTACACAATATGTAATGATCCCATCAGGGGAACTGGGATACCCATCACTTCAAACACTTATCTTTATTTTGGAAACATTTGAATCCTTCTCTTCTAGACATTTTGAAATATACAATAAATTATTGCTAACTATAGTCACCCTATTGAACTATTGAACACAAGACATTATTTCTTCTACCTAATTGCACCCTGCCCAGCCTCTGGTAACCACCATTTTACTCTTTGTATCCATAAGATTCACTATTTTAGCTTCCATATAAGAACAAAAGGCATGCTTTTTAATTAGAAAACAAATACACGTATATTGCAGAAAATGTCGATACTAAATGAAGAAAGAAAGAAGAAAATAAAGAAATATAGTCATCAAAAATTTACATCTTCCCGAAAGCAAATAGAAATAAGTTATTTTTGTTTTGGATTTTGCTATATTTTCTTCATATCTTTCCTCCTAAGGATAACTGTGTAGTTGAAATACTATTATATTTCTAGATGGCATATATAAGTTACTGTTTTTTTCTAAAAAAGAAAAAAATATGATATTATTAAACATCCCTCATATCTTTTAACAACCATGTAAAATCCTTCCCTCAAATAACTGTTCCTTCATCCATCTAATTATTGCACTCTTTTGAACATTTAACTTACTCCAATGCTGGATGATAAACATGTTTGTGCATAAATCTTTCTACCTAATTCAAATTACTTTTCTTATAAAAGAAATAATTCTTGGGGGCTCCCACTGTCCAAATATGGACAACTTAAACACCAGATAAATCAGGATTGTAATGAATTATAAACCACCAAATGGAATAGGAGTCTGAGTCAATGTTGGTATCAATAAGCAAATGAAAAAGTTAAATGTTTGATGAGGAATGGAATATTTATCAAGCCTCAAAGTGCCTCCCTGTAAAATACTTGTTAAAAACGAAGGGGGAAAAAGTTAAGTTCTCCATGGAGAAACTGGCAGTCTCTGCCTTAATCAATTGGTCAAAATTAATATCACCAGTGATGGAACAAATTGAAATCGTGTGTCAACTTATAGGAGGTGGTAAAAAGAACACGGTGTCACCTCAGAGGTAGTGATGCTGCATATGCATAATCAAAATTTAATCATGACAAATTATTGGACAACCCCAAATTGATGGACAGTCTGGAAAATAATTGATCCATAATTTAAAAAATGCCCAGGTTATGAAAGACTGAAAAACTCTCAAATTAAAGAATGCTAAACACATATAGTAACTAAATGCAACTTTTTTTTTTTTTTCAGACTGAATTACTTTGCTCTAAAGAACATTACTGTGACCATAGCTAAGACTTAAATGGGCCTGATGATTATATAGTAGTAGGGTATCAACATTACTTTCTAAGTTTGGTAGTTGTATTGGGTTGTGTAAGATTCCTCGTTTGTAGGAATGCATATGAAAGGATTCAGGAGGGATGTGGCCTCATGTTAGCAAGTCACTCTTCAATGGTTCAGAAAAAAATTCCTGTACTGTTCTGGCACATGCACGTGCACACACACACAAGCCCCAGTTGTGTAGAGTATTACAATCTAGGCTCATAAAGAAGGAAAGGAGACAAGGAAGGCACAGAGGGAAGGAACCTAAGAGAAGAATGTTTTCTTCCTTGGCCAGTGGCCAGAAGCCAATATGGAGTCTCCCATGCAGAAGATTTCTGTTAGGGAGCCTCAGAAAGGATAAAACAGAACTGGACAATGGGGGTGGGCAGGGTTACAGCTGGAGAGGTCCCTTGGGCTTGGCTTTGGTGGGATTGTCAGCATGGGTCTTGATGAATAAACCAATGTCCAGTCGTTATCATTCATCATGATTCTGAGAACATGTTCCCCCATCCTGTTACCTTGGGCTGTCTCAGGAGCAGCACGGGGCCACGGTTGCCCACTTGCAGTTTCGCACATGGCAGGCCATGTAATGTCTAACACCTGCTAAGGCCGGCCCCAGTCGTTCTACCTGTACCCATTCTTTCTTTGCTAATAAGCTACATGTGAATGTGTGCCCTTGTTCTAGCTTCCGTTCCCCTCATCCCACAACTTTCCACCTCTCCCCTCCCCTCCTGCCTATGTACTCTCTGCCCTGCACATGCTATTTCTGGGTGCTCCAGCAGCAGTCCTGGTCTTGATCAGGGAACAGATCTCTCTTGAGCACAGAGCTTGGCCTTCCAGCTGGAAATGGAAAACTTCCATTCTTCCTGCTATGGAAAACTGGAGTAAGTATCCTACTCCAACCCCCACCCCCACCCCCACCCCGTAGGGATCAGTAGCTCAAATCCATTATTTTGCAGGGAGGAAACAGAGGCTTGGAGAGGCTGTGTGCTATGCTAGTGGAATACAACAGAGGCAGGCGCAAAGCCCAGGCTCTCTGTCCTTTGGTTACATGTTTCTACTGCAGGATATGTGGGAGTGGGGATGGCTGTGGTGGAATTGAAAACACAAATAAAAGTGGAAAATTAGGAAAGGAAATCTTATGGAAGGCACAGAATTCGAATTCAAAGCTTATCAATTCGGTCTGGAAAAGGAAGAATAAATCATTCCAGAGGAGTGATATATTTGAAGTGGATTGTTTGGGTATTAGCTTAAGACAGGGTTTCTCAACAGGAGGGCTATTGCAACTTGGGGCAGGATACTTCTCTGTCATGGGGGTCCCCTGTGCATTGCAAGATTTTTAACAGCATCCTGCTCTCTCCTCGCTAGTCCTATCAAAATGTCCCCAGTATCCTCAAATGTCCCCCAAGGTGCAAAATCACCCCTAGTTGGAACCACTGGGTTAATGGTCGAACCCCCATGATGCACTGGGGAAAGGAAACAGAGTAGGAGATTGTGCAAATTTAGAGTCACCAAAGAGTGTCACCCCTGCTTGAGATCTCAGGCTCTGGAGGCAGATTGCCCGTCTGACTCATGACCAAGCATGGAACAGCTGGATGGCTTCTTTGGGGCTTCTAAAGTGGGGATGGCACTAACATCCATCTGTTAGGGTCGCTGAAAAATAGTACCTGCAGAACACTGCTATCAGGGCTGTGCAAATGGGAAGAGAAATACAGGAAAGATGAGCGATCAACTGAGCACGTGGCAAATGAGGCCAACGCCACGGTGGGGTGGAGGTGATGTGCCTCCCAGGACATGGCCGGGCGCTGTGAGCACAGCAGCCGGACCAGCCGTAGGTGGTCTACTGACTACTGTACCTTCTCAATAACAAGTTGGTGAGTGGTGTATAAATTAGACTTGTGAGCACCTTAAATTAGAGTTTTCACTGAAACACTGAGACAGGTCAGTTTTTATTCAACATCACACCAACATGTGTGAATCAAAAAAAAAATCAAATCAGATGGCTCATCTTTGTTTCCAATATGAAAATAGGTATGGTTGTGCACGTAATTTAGAGTGATGAAAGGAATCACAACAGATGCCTAGAGCTCAGCACCTTTCTTCTATGATTTCTTTGGGCAGTTTACCAGAAATGGTACCTTCTCTGTGGCACCTAGAACATTCTCCAACTTCCAGCAGTCACAGGGGCTCATGCAAGTGAGGGAGGGGCCTTGGAGCCTTAGCTTTATTAACTCCGTGCTGAATCCACCACTGACAACAGTGTGCAAACCCCAGGTGAAGGTGCAATCATGTTATTACAGCCCTCTGCAACATCGTTCCTAGGCCTTCTGCAAATACTTTGTGGGAATGAAAAATCCCCTGGTGATAACCCCAGCATGGCAGAGTTCCAGTGGCCTGTAACATATAAATGGTGTGCGTGAAGACGCTCCAGCATGGATGTGTGAAGAGGTTTTGCTTGGCTGCTGTTTGCTTTCCACATTTGTATTGTTGGCTCTGCCAGAGGTATGCATTTATTTTATTTTCCCAGCCAGAAAATTGATGATCCGCCCACTGAGAGACCTCTCTCTCTCTCACAGCATTCTTTTAAATAATAATAGTAATAATCTACTGCATTCGTATAGTACTTTATACTTTTCAATGTAGTTTCATATACATAAACCCACTTGTACTATTATTTTTGCTTCAGAAATGGCTATCAGCCCAATGTGGAATTTCCAATTTTATTCTCAAACCTTAGTGATGCTTCCACAGTTTGCTTTTTCAACCATGTTACATGTTGTTCAGTTCATGAGGTTTAATCTTAATTAAACCAAGTTCAGAAACCGCTAGCAGTGGGGGCAAATTACTAACACTCTATGGCACATTCATTCTAAATTTAGACAATATCCTTAGAGTCCTCCAAATTGAATCACAACCTTATAATCACTATTTCCTGTCCTTCCTCTCTGTGTGGGTTTGTCAGTCCCAGGGGCACTGCACGATATTGGCAAGTATTTTTTCTTTACACCATATGTGAACCGGGGCTAGCAAGAAAGTACTTTTTATTGTTCCCGATGAGGCAATTAAAAAATGAAATCTAAATGATAACTGAAAACTTTCAGGAAGATATATTGACCTTCCCCCAAAAGTCTCTGGTTTAAAAAAAAAAAATCTTACTTTTAAAGCTAACATGTTTTGATGTGTGTGAAACCAATAGTGAGTGAGTGAGCACATTCACTTCTGTATAGGATGAAGACCTTCTAAAGCATCAGGCAGTTTTATAGATTATCAATACATTCGGTAATTTTCACTTTGTTTAGCAGCAATATATACATATGCATAAGGCAAAGTACTAGGTTAAAATTTATTAACAACCTAAAGATTTTCCATGTTTTCAAAGACCCAAAAGAATAAAATTGAAATTCAGCGTCATATAGCAGGAATTCTATATTCTGCTGAGTGATAAATATCTAATGAATATAGGGACAGAGGGAGGTGAGGGGAGGTGAAGGAGAGGAGAGGAAAAGACATCAACCATCTAGTCTAAAAATAGAGCATGTTGTTTAAGGCTGTTCTTATTTGTGTGACTGTAGTAAAGGTGCGTTTCATAGCAGACTTCGATGAAATGATTAAGTGCTCAGATGTGCCCATCCATAATTGCAAATTGAAGTTGTGTTTGGCAAGTTACTTTAATAATAACGTTGCATAATAATAACCAAAAAAGATTAGAATGACTGTGGTTGTTTTGTGTGTGTGAAAACCATATTTTGGATGAACTAACAACAGCTGAAACTGTGATGAATCTTGGGCTCTAGCAGAAGCCAAAGGCTGACTCAATCCATTTGTAGTTAAATGATCTAATTCCTAGTCCATAGCAGGAGACGTGAAGCTATAGTTAAAGGAACTACATGCCCACATCTCATACTTGGAGAAGTTTATGGTCTTTGGGGACTAGATGGCCCTTTCTTTGCCTGGTATGTCTCCAACTGTCTGTGCCTCAAAGACCTACACTTATTTCTCCTGGCCATTTGATACCAGAGAGCATGGCTATACCTTATAGAATTATGAACATCTTCAGCCCTCCCCATGTTAGGTCTGTATGTATCACCTGCTGATTAATGGCTTTCTTCTTGGTTTTTGATGTCTCTGTAATGGGGCCACATTCCTCATCATTGGGAGGCTTGCTGGACACGCAGTTTTCAGCCTCTCCCCAGACCTCCTAGATCAGAATGGGCAATTTAACAAGATTCCCAGCTAATCAAAGGTGCCTTAATATCTGAGAATCTCTGCTTTGTGTGATCTGTCCCATCTGCCCTTGAGCTCTATTTTTTCTTTTTCTAAAACTGTATCATGGCAAAACCTCCAAACCATTCCCACCTCATCTCATTAACATCTTCATGCAGCCGCCACGGGTGGCACGATTTGGATGCTACAGGAAGAGCACTTACGGTCTCCACTTAGCATCTCCCACGGGCTTCCTGTGGCCTTCAGGACTCAGCTCTGACTTAGCTTTTTCCGGTCTACTCTCTGGCTACAGTGGCAGACGCACCCCTCAACATTTCCATGGGATGTGAGAGTGACTTAGCCGGGCAGGGGTGGCAACTCTAAATGGAAAGTCTTCTAGCAGAGGCAATAGTCAAGCAGAGCCCAGTGACAGGAGCCCACACTGCCAAGAACATGCCCCCTGGCCTTTGCACAACCAACCCGCGGGCTGCCCCTGGAGGAGCATGGTCACTTTGCTCTGCCCCTGCCTCCATGTTGTACTCATGCTCCCCGATTCAGTTGGAATTTCCTTTCTTCTGGGGAGCCTTTTTATGGCAGCCCTGTGTTAGTCCCTTGCTGTAGACTCACATGGCCCCCATTGCACCAGGCTCAAATGGCAGGTTTAATTTTCTAGAAGCAGACACTGACAGAGTTTAGGTACAAGATAGTCATTCAGGATCAACATTTGCGAGTAGAAGATTGATAAAGCAGAACCAGGCACAGAAGACTGGGAGCTGCAAATGTAACACAGCCTTTGGCCAATGCAGTGGGGAGATCTGGAAAGGGGATTGTCCATTCGAGCACCCAGGGTTGGAGCAAAATAACCAAGATTTTATCACCTCATCTGACTCAATCACCAGGTGCTGGTGCTCCAGGAAAGGTGTGACCTTAGGCAACGCAGCTCTTGGCACCAGAGACAGACCTTCAAGGAGCTGATAGCTGGGAACTGTTTGGGACACCATCACCTCAGTCAGCAACAAATCCATTCTCGAAGGAAAATCTATGTTGTGCATCTTCATGTCTACCTAGGAACCCATCAAAAAATTATGCACATTATCCATTGGCAATATACTTATAGGTAAATATTATACAGAATCACTATTATAATTTTCCATTGTTCCATAATCATCGCTAAACAAAAGTTACGGTTTTAATAGTGATTCTCCACAGTATATGCTTATTTTAAATGAACACTATGTATATCAGTATTTAAAGTTGTTTTTTTAATTAATTAATTAATTTATTTTTTATTGTTGGGAATTCATTGAGGGTACAATGAACCAGGTAAAAAGGATTCTTTTCTACAAGATTTCTCAGAGGCATTAAGTCATTATTCTTTGTAATACTCTTTAAGTATTACAGTATTCTTTAAGGAAGAGCATAACTTTTAGAATTTTCCAAACTTATTTGGCCATAGC
>CAUYPK010071209.1:0-37293 GCA_963574355.1 Loris lydekkerianus | reverse complement strand
GGAAGTAGCACTGAATTCTTTGAATGTAGAATATAATTGTCTTAACACAATAACTAAGAAAATGCCAGGAAGGCTATGTTAACCAGTGTGATGAAAATGTGTCAAACTGTTTATAAAACCAGTGTATGGTGCCCCATGATCGCGTTAATGTACACAGCTATGATTTAATATTAATAAAAAATTAAAAAAAACAAAAGAAAGTGGTGATGGCTATATTAATATTGGATAAAGCAGGCTTCAGAGCAAAAAATATTACCAAAGACAGAAAAAGACAAAATATAATCCCAGAACTGTCCATTCACTAAGACATAACAATCCTAAATGTGTATGTGCCAAACAACAGAGCAGAAACATACATGTAATGTGATGGAAAAACTAATAGAACTGAGAGGAGAAACAGACATATTCACAAGTATAGTTGGACACATCAACACCTCTTCTCAACCACTGGTAGAAAAGGTAGACAGAAACCAGCAAGGACGTGAAAGAATTTAGTAACCCCATCAACCAACAGAACCTGACTGACATTTGCAGAGCACTTTACCTAACAACAGCAGAGTATACATTCTCTGCAAGTGCCCAAGGAACATGCACCAAGATGAACCATATTCTGGACTATTTTAAAATGTATTCTTGGTTTGTTTTAATCAGGTAGGATAAGACATGCAAACATGGAAATGACTGTTCTGAAAGAAGAGGTTTTGACTCACAGCTGTCTAGAAATAGGAGGCACAGTGTGTCATGCAGGGCTGCATGGAGAAGCCCCAGAGGCAATCAGGAGGCAGAGCATTGAGGGGAAAATGTGGGCAAGAGTCTTTTGTGTGGTTTCTATAGGAAAGGCTTAGCAGGCTTAAGACTGGCCAATTTGAACAATATTAGTGGGCTCTGAGGTTTTAGGAGCATTTAGGCGTTGTCCCCAGTGGTCTAATACCGCTTGTGATTAGGGCAGGTGGATAGAGGCCTGGAATGTGAGAGGCCTGTGAAGAATGTGACTGATAAAGGGGGTAGCTTGGGTCTTGGGTTTGGGTTTGTTTGCATGTAATTGTTGCACTCCCAGGGGAGTTGTTTGCTATTTCTAGGGATTAGCTGACACTGGGAAGGGAAGTCTCCTCCGTCTAGCAAGGCCACAGATGTTAACTTCAGAATAAAAAGACGTGCTTAAAATATAAGCCAGGAAACAAACCTCAACACACTTCAAAGACTAGAAATAATAAAGAGTATATTCTAATCATGATGGAATCAAACTAGCAAACAAGGACAGAAAGATTAAAAGAAAATGTCTGAACACTTGGAAGCTAAAACATACTTCTAAATAAATTATGGGCCAATACATTTACCAAATGAAAATTAAAAATACAACATATCAAAATTTGTTAATACAGCCGAAGGAGTATTGATAGGCACATGTACGGCGCACTGAGTAGAGAAGATTCAAATTAATAATCTAAGTTCTCCACTCCAAGAATATAGAGAAAGAAGAGAAAAATAAACTAAGTAAGCAAAAGGAAGAAAATAATAAAGATAAGAGCAGAAATTAGTTATGCTGAAAACTAAAAAAAGATTGGAGGCAATTAATGAAACAAAGAGCTGGCTCTTTGAAAAGATCAATAAAATTGATGAACCTCCAGAGAGGCTGACAAAGGAGAAAAAAAGAAAGAAGATACAAATCAAGATCAGGAATGAAACAAATGTATCACTACAGACCTTGTGGAGATCAAAGCAATAATAAGGAAATACTAAGAACACATATAATTTTTGCAACTTAGACAAAATGGAATATTTTCTCAAAACCCACAAACTACCATAACTCAACCAATATAAAATAGATGATGTGAATAGCCCTATTAGTAATATATTAAGGAAACTGAATTTATAATTAAAATTCCCTCAAAAAAAGAAATATCCAGGCTCAGAGAGTTTTGCTGGAGAATTCTATCAAATGTTTAAAGAATCACTACCAATTCTATTCAATGATGTTTTCCAGAAAGTAGAAGAAGGGGCAACATTTCCCAGTTAATTTTGTGACTCTAGTGTTACACTGACACCCAAACTGGACAAACACAGCACACAAAAAAGACAACTACAGACCAATTGTAGTTGTAGTAATTGTATGTAAAATTATTCATAAAATAGTAACATATAGAGTAATATACAAAGAGAAATATTTACCTTGACCAAGTGAGTTTCATTGCAAGGATGCAAGGGTGGTTCATTGTTACAAAATTGAATGTAATCCGCTATGTTAACAGGCTAAAGAAGATCACACGAACCTATCAATTAATGAAAAAAACTTTTTGACAAAATTCAACACCCATTCATGATATAAAACTCTGAAAAGGATAAGAGTAGAGATAAACTTCCTGAACTTAATAAAGAGCATCTACAAAAAATACTATAGCTAAGATTATATTTAATGATAAAAGACTGAGTCCTAGTACCATAAGACTGAGTTCCACTTAGAATCAGGAATAAAACAAGGATCTCTGCTTTTACCATTCCTATTATTCACAGTGCAGGAAGTTTTAGACAGTGTGATACGGCAAGAAAAGGAAATAAAAGGCGTAAGCACAGGAAAAGAAGAAATAAAAACTATTCCTATTTGTAGATGATATAATTGTCTATACAGAGAACCCCAAGAAATCTACAAAAATTTCTTAGAGCTAGTAAAGGAATTCACCAAGATTGCAGGATATAAACAAGCAAACAAAAATGAAATTTATTTCTCTATACCACTAATATGGATAGTGACTTAAAATACAATACTATTTTCAATCACTCCAAGAAAATGAAATACTTAAATGCAAATCTAACAGAACATTATTTACATGAGTTGTATGCTGAAAACTACACAATGCCAATGAAAGAAATTGAAGAAGAGATGGGTGATGCAGCAGCAGCTCAGCAGGAGGTTTGATTGACCCGGCCTGGCGGGTTGGAGAGTTCCGGTGGCTTTGGAACCAGGAAGATTCCGGTCCTGGATTCTTAGCTGCTGCCTGTCTTTGACCTTTGGCTAATGGGTACTTGACGTTTTATGCTCCTGGGCCCAGGATGAGAAGGAGCTTAGCTCCCAGCCAGCTGACTAAGAGAAAATCGGAAGCCAGATCCTCAGATGATGAAGACTCGCAGCCTGGGGTAGTTACTCCTACGAAACGGAGATCAGGCAGTAAGACCAAGATCCGGGAGTGTTTCCTATCCCCTTTCCAGAAACCCTTGAGTCAGCTAACCAGTCGACCACCGTGTCTGGACAGCAGTCAACATGAAGCATTCGAAGCATTTTATCAAGGCCTTTTAAAGTGCCTATTCCAAATTATCAAGGTCCTCTGGGCTATTAAGGATTGGGCCTGAAAAGAGCTGGAGTCCACAGGGCCTTCCATGACCCCTGGAGGAAGGTGCCTTGGTTCTGTATGAGCCTCCCCTGCTGAGTGGCCATGATCAGGTGAAGCTTGATAAGGAAAATCTCCCTGTACATGTAGTTGTTGATCCTATTCTGGGTAAGGTTTTGTGGCCTCATCAGAGAGAGGGAGTGAAGTTCCTGTGGGAGTGTGTCACCAGTCAGCGCATCCCTGGCAGCTATGGCTACATCATGCCTGATGAGATGGGCCTGGGAAAGACACTGCTGTGCATCACGTTGATGTGGACACCCTTGCACCTGAGTTCAGAGTGCAAGCCAGCAATAGACAGGTGTTGGTGGTGTCTCCTTCCAGCCTGGTGAAGAACTGGTACAATGAAGTTGGAAAATGGCTTGGTGGAAGAATCCAACCTCTGGACATCTATGGGGGATCTAAGGATGAGATAGACCAAAAGCTGGAAGGCTTTATGAACCAGCATGGAGCCAGAGTGCCCTCTCCCATCCTCATCATTTCCTATGAGACCTTCCGCCTTCATGTTGGAGTCCTCTGGAAAGGAAGTTGTTGGTCTGGTCATCTGTGATGAGGGACCGGCTGAGAATCAGACTTACCAGGCTCTGGATAGCTTGAATACCAGTGGGCAGGTGCTCATCTTTGGGACTCCCATCCAGAATGACCTACTTGAATATTTCAGCTTGGTACAATTTGTTAATTCAGGCATCCTAGGGACTGCCCATGAGTTTAAGAAGCATTTTGAACTGCCAATTTTGAAGGGTCGAGATGCAGCTGCCAGTGAGGCAGACAGGCAGCTAGGAGAGGAACGACTGCGGGAGCTCACCAGCATTGTGAATAGGTGCCTGATACGGAGAACATCTGATATTCTTTCTAAATACCTGCCTCTGAAGATTGAGGAGGTGGTTTGTTGTAGGCTGACACCCCTTCAGACTGAGTTATACAAGAGGTTTCTGAGACAAGCTAAGCCAGCAGAAGAATTGGGTGAGGGCAAGATAAGTGTGTCTTCCTTTTCTTCTATCACCTCGCTAAAGAAGCTTTGTAATCATCCAGCTCTAATCTATGACAAGTGTGTGGAAGAGGAGGCTGGCTTTGAGGGTGCCTTGGAAATATTCCCCCCTGGTTATAGCTTTAAGGGCCGAGAGCCCTAGCTGTCAGGTAAGATGCTGGTCCTTGATTATATTCTGGCAGTGACCCGAAGCCGCAGCAGTGACAAAGTTGTGCTGGTACCCAATTACACTCAGAGAAGCTCTGCCAGGCTTGAAGGTAATTATATGTCCTCCTGGATGGCACCACGTCCATTGAGAAGCGAGCCAAGGTTGTAGAATGCTTCAATAGAACATTGAGCACTGACTTTGCCTTCACGCTGAGCAGCAAAGCTGGAGGCTGTGGCCTTAACCTCATTGGGGCTAAATGGCTAGTCATGTTTGACCCTGACTGGAATTCGGCCAATGATGAGCAAGCTATGATCCCGTTCTGGTGTGATAGTCAAAAGACCTACTATATCTACCGCCTGCTGTCTGCAGGAACTGTCGAGCAGAAGATCTTCCAGTGTCAAAGCCACAAGAAGGCACTGAGCAGCTGTGTGGTGGATGAGAAGCAGGATGTAAAGCGGCATTTCTCTCTGGCCAAGTTGCAAGGAGCTGTTTATCCTGGAGGAGGCTAGCCTCAGTGATACACATGACAGGTTGCATTGCTGCCGTTGTCAACGGCCGCCAGGTCTTTCCACCCCCTAATGGTTCTGACTGTACTTCAGACCTCACTCAGTGGAACCATTGCACTGATAAGCATGGGCTCCAGGATGAGGTACTCCAAGCTGCCTGGGATGCTACCTCCACTGCCATCACCTTCGTCTTCCACCAGCAATCCCATGAGGAGCAGTGGGGGCTCTGTTGATAACCAGCTGGTCTGGATGTAGCTGTTAGAGGAAGAAGATAGGGAAAAGGGGCTCCTTACCTCACAGGGCCCTACTGAGTTTTGTTCTCTGGGAAAACAATCACCAAGAAGGGCTGCATGATGTTTGCCCAAAATTTAGTTTATAAGAAAAACTTTTTTGATTAAAAAAAAAAGAAAGGAATAAAGGTATGAAAGGGACCGGGGGTGGGAGGGAAGAAATTGAAGAAGATATAAATAGAGAAAGTGTGTTTGTGGACAGGAACATCCAACAGAGTAAAGATGTCAGTTCCCCCCAAATTGATATATGGGTTCAATGCCATGCCTATCAAAATTCTAACAAAAATTTTCATGAACATAGGCAATATTATTCTAAAATAATCCCATAAAATGGATCTACTCGAGTAATAGAAAGGCAAAGGTACTAGAATAGCAAAAATAATAAAGTGGGCAGAATCACTTTTAGCAGATTTCTAGATTTACTATAAGCTGCAATAATCAAGACCAGTTGGTATTGGTGGAACAACAGACTGGAAGGTTAACAGATTGGAACAGAGAATCCAGAAAGAGACCCACAAGCCAAGTGTAATTGGCTTCTGGCAAAGATAACAAAAGCAATTCAGTGAAGGAAATGTCACCTTTCTTGTCAAAAGATGCTAGAGCAACTTGATATTTGTCTACAGGCAAAAAATAAAAAAATGAATTAGTTAAAATAAATAAATCCCAACTGAAGTCTCAGACCTTATATAAAAATTAACTCAAAAATGGGTGGCACCTGTGGCTCAACAGAGTAGGGCACTGGCCCCATATGCTGGAGATGGTGGGTTTAAACCAAGCCCCAGCCAAAAACTGCAAAAAAAAAAAAAGAAAAAAAAATTAACTCAAAATGAACCGTAGATGTAACAGTAAAGTGTAAACTTTTGAAAAAAAGTTTTGGAAAAAAATACAGAAGAAAATCTTTGAGATCTGGAGCTAGGCAAAGAGTTCTTACACTTGATGCCAAAAGCACAACCTATTAAAGAAAATGTGATAAACTGTACTTTATTAAAATGAAAAACCTTTGCTCTGCAAAGTGCCTGTTAAGAAAATGAAAAGCCACAGAGGTGCGTTTAATTTGTATTAAAGCCACCAAGTAAATATATATATTTGCAAAGCATGTATTTGTCCAAACTAGTGCCTAGAACAGGGGTCCTCAAACTTTTTAAACAGGGGGCCAGTTCACTGTCCCTCAGACAGTTGGAGGGCCGGACTATAGTTAAAAAAAAACAAACAAACAAACTATGAACAAATTCCTATGCACACTGCACATATCTTATTTTGAAGTAAAAAAACAAAACGGGAACAAATACAATCACACCGCCGATGTGGCCCGCGGGCTGTAGTTTGAGGACCCCTGGCCTAGAATATGTTGTTTAAAGAACTCTCAAAACTCAACAGTGGAAAGACAAACAATCCCCTCCGAACATAGACAAAAGACAGGGAGAGGATGTAGAGATGACAAAGAAGCACAGGAAAAGATGTTCAACTTCAGTTAACTGTAATTAGGGAAATTCAAGTGAAGCACATCTATCAGAATGTCGCAGATAAAAAGTAGTACCACAGAGAAATGAAAATTGTTACTCACCAAAAGATCTGTAATGGGAATGTCATATTATCCACATAAGTCAAAAATGAGAAGTAGCCAGCATATAAGCAAGTTGGGGTGGAGGGAGGGTAATGGGTGGGGCCACACCTATGGTGCATCTTAGAATGGGTACAGGCAAAACTTACTAAAGGCAGAATACAAATGTCTTCATACAATAACTAAGAAAATGCCATGAAGGCTACATTGAACAGTTTGATGAAAATATTTCAGATTGTATATGAGACCAGCACATTGTACCCCTTGATTGCACTAATGTACACAGCTATGATTTAATAAAAAAAAAAAAAAAAAGACTACATACTGGATGATTCCTATGGTAAAACATTTTCTAAGTGACAATATTATAGAAATAATGAGATTAGTAGTAGCCAAGAATTAGGCAGGAGCTGTTGGGGTGGCATGGGAAGGAGCTGGGTGTGGAAAACATGAGGGGTCCTTATGGTGATGGAAATGTTCTCTGGACAGTAGCAATGGCAGTTTCCTGGTGTGGTCTTAAACTATAGTTCTGTAAGACATTACCACTGGGAAACTGCGCAAAGAGCACACAAATCTCTACGCATCATTTGTTTTGTCTTTTTTTTTTTTTTTTTGTAAAGACAGGGTTTCCCTCTGTCACCCAGGCTGGGGTGCAGTGGTGTGATCATAGCTTACTGTAACTCCCAACTCCTGGTCTCAAGTGATTCTCCTGCCTCAGCCTCCCAAGTAGCTGGGATTATAGGCACATGTCATTGTGCTCTGCTAATTTTAAAAATTTTTGTAAAGATGGGCTCTTGCTATATTGCCCACTCATGGCCTCAAGCAATCTCTTGCTTCTGCTTCCCAAAGTGTTGGGATTACAGTTGTGAGCCACCATGCCCAGCCTCCGCATTGTTTCTTATGCCTGCATGTGAACCTACAATTATCCCCAAATAACAAGCTTAATTTTTTTTTAAAGAGAAACATTTATAGGACAATTGGGGAAGTATGAACACTGGCTGTAGTTTTAGTATCATGGTGGCATTGAATTTTTGTTTTAAAAGATGAGTCTATAAATATGAGAGAGAAGCAGGTGAGGGCTGGTTGGGAAAGTGAGTAGCTGTGAGCAGATGAATGTTGTAATAGGCATGTGTGATCGATCCTTAGCAGCGGACAATAACATGCACGGAGCTGGAACAGGCAGAGCAACAGGGTGGTGAAGTCATTGACTTTGGAGGCAGTCAGGCCTGATGTGAATCTTGGCTCTGCTACTTATTAGCTGTGTGACCTTGGGTAAGTTATTTAACCTCTCTGAGCCTCAGTGTTCTAATCCATAAACTGGAGCTAATATGTTATAGGGTAACTGTACAGATAAGCCAGATTGCCAAGGAAAAGTGTAGGATGAGGAGTAACTTCATGAAGGGAGGAAAGAAGAGAGGGGGAGAAGCCAGAGCAGGAGACAGACATGCAGGTGGAGGTGGGGCAGGAGACCTGAGGTTGAACCAAGCAGTATCTCAGAATCCAGAAAAAGACTTTTAAAAGAGTGGTAGGAAGATGATACTTGGGAAGAAGCCATCAGATTCAATGTTCAGAACGTCACTGGTGCTGATAGAGGCTGGGGTTCAGGTGTGGGGAGCCCCAGATCCAGAGGGGAGCTGGAGAACAAGGAGGTGGCATCCTCCACTCTTGGAACACGATGGTAGCCCAAGACAGGTTAGAGGCCAGAAAGAAACAAAAGCAGAAGAGGTTGAAAATAACAGAGAAAGGCGGGCTGTTTCCATATCTTGGTGTTGTGAATAGTGCTGCATTGAACATGAGTGTGCAAATTATCTCCTTGAGATCCAGACTTCAATTCTTTTGGGTATATACACCTCAGAGTGTGATTGCTAGATCATATGGTCATTCTATGTTTAATATTTTGAGGGATTTCCACGCTATTTTTCATAGTGACTGCACCATTTAACATTCTCACCAACACTGAGCAAGGGCTCCACTTTCTCCCTATCCTTACAGCCACTCATCTTCTGGTTTTGTTTGCTTTGTTTTGTTTTTAACAATAGTCATCCTAGCAGGTGGAAGGTGATAGCTTACTGCAGACGAATGAATATAGAAAATGTGGTGCATCTTTATAATGAAATATCATCCAACCTTAAAGAAGGAAATGCTGCCATTTGCAATAAAATGGAGGAACTGGGAGAATGCTGTGCTAAGTGAAATGAGCCAGTCACAGAAAGACAAATGTGCACGATTCCATTCACACTACATATGTGGTATCTACAAAAGTTGAACTCATGGAAGCAAGGAATTCATAGTGGTTTCCAGGGCTGTGGGTTAGGGTGGGTTTGGGGAAATGGGGAATTACTATTTAGTGGGTCTAAAGTTTTAGTTTTGCTGGTAAGTGCAGTTGTGTTATGTAGCCTCCTGCCTGCCACTAATAGCACATACTGTGCACTTCAAAATGTGTTACAAGGCTAGATCACATGTTAAATGTTTTTGTGACAAAAAACAAATGGACACAGGAAACTTTTGGAGGTGACAGATATGTGTATCACATTGATCGTGGTGATAGTATTGTGGGTGTTTTTCAGGTTCAAACTCATCAAATTGGACATATTAGATATGTGCATTTCTATGTAGATCACTTATACATCGATAAAGCTGCTTAAAAAAGGAGAGAAAGAAGGGAAAATTGTGGATTCCTGAAGGAATGTGGTGGGAAAGGGACCCCCCGCCACTGGCTGTTACCTGGCCTGTGCCAAGAGCCCCTGACATTTCCCTTCCTGTTTATGGGGTTCACATGATAGCCATTCAAACAGCTTCTTAAAAAGAAAGTAACATTGCAGGAGAACTAGAAATGATGAATGCTGATGAGATTTCTTTTTAGGGATGGTGGAATTGTGATTTTGTGTTACAACATCCTTAGTTTTTGTAGGTGGGTACTAAAATACTTGAGTTTGTAATATGTCTGGGATTTGCTTTAGACTGTGAAGAAAATGAAAGCCACACTTTTGTTTTTCTGGAGATGCTGAAGGAGGTCCTTTGGGACCAGCATGCCATACTAAGTTGTCACATGTGTGCACTATTCACTGCAATGCCCCTGTAGGCAGAGGTCGAGTCATTGTGTCATTACTCCCAAGGTGACCAGTCTGCGCTGGACTCACCCACATCCACACTAAAGGCGCCTGTGGAAATGCCTGGGGGAGAGAGTGGGTTCCCTATCTATGGATGGGAAGCTGCGGGCGGTGCTCTGTCACCATGGACTGGACCAAAGGACTCAGGTAATGGGTCATTTGCGGTGAGCTTTGCCTGAAGGCTGCTTCAGACCTCCCAAACCTCCTATCAAGGCTGAACTGACCCAGCAGACATCTTCCTAATGTCCTACAAGCAGCCCACCCTTCTCCAAGCTGAGCACCTGGCAGACTGCTACTAAGCTCAGCCTGTGCTCATTTGTGGTGAGGATGCAAGAACTCCATTGATGTCCTAGGCCCTCCACACACAGTGACTGGTGGCCTCCCCAACAAAGGCAACCTGACCAACAAGTCACACACTAGGGATGTGATGGAGGATGGAGCAGAAACTACAATGCACACGAAGGCTTAGGCAGGGACCGAGCTTTATTGAGGCAATCACACTCACATTTCAGTTGTTCACAATGATTGGCAACTAGGTTAGTTTAAAAAAGCTTCCCCCTTCCATACTGCCCCTCTACGTTCAGGAAGCAGTAAAAATATATAGTACAGGGAACACGTTCCACCTGAAGAGTGTCATGACAGTTCATAAATTTACCAACAGACAATGCAAAACAATTATATACCCTTTCTAAGCTCAAAATGTAGATACTTGTGGTATAATTTTAAAACTAACATTGTATGTTTTTCCAGTCATTATAAAAATACTTTATATAAATTCAAAGTTGGAACTAAAAACATTCAATCCTATAAAAATATCTTTTACCCATAAAAGTACCAATTTCTAGATAATTCTTCCTTATCAACAATGGTTACTAAAGTTTCAGGAAGTACCCACAATGTCAGACAGTCCACATAAAACCAACACGTCAAAGTGACTTCAAGGCTCAGTGTCAATCAGTCTTTTGTTTTCAGAGATGGACCACATATTTGATTATGCTGCATCTGAACGGCACGAGTATTCTACAAAAAGTTAATGCAAGAACCTATTTACCATGAAAGTCATTTATAAAGACAAACTCTTTATCCTGGGGAAGGAAATTTCAGGTTGGCACTGCCTTCTGGAGAAGAAAAATGTTTTGCTGTGACTCAGCTACATGTTACCTGGAAATGTTTAACTTGGAAAACCCGTGATTGCATTTTGGCCACTATCTGAAATCAACTCATTCATTTCATTTTGCTTACTCTCTTTTAGGGCATGGTTGGGGTGATTTTTTTGCGTCTGTGCTCTTTTTGATCTCCTGAAACATACCTTCAGCAGCAGATAACACAATTCGGCCACATTAAGCAGCATACAGATCACAGATGCAGAGATCATAAAAATGGTAAACACAGTTTTCTCTGTTGGCCTAGAAATAAAGCAGTCAACGAGGTTGGGGCAGGGCTCGATCCCACATTTCAACACCCAGGGCAGGTGGTACCCATTGTAAAGGAAGTAAAACACGTACATAAAGGAGGCCTCGAAGATGATTCGGAAAAAGATGCTGCTGGTGTACGTCCACCACAGCGACCCCTCTATCCGAACCTTCTGCTTTTTAATGTCCTCTATGTCTTTGAATTCATTCCTCTTCTCCCCTCGCCTGAATTTTCGGGCAGTTTCATGCCTGTAGTAGGCCACATGCATGGCCACCAGCAGCGCCGGGGTGGACACAAAGATCAGCTGCAGGGCCCACAGCCGAATGTGGGACACCGGGAAAAAGTGGTCGTAGCACACGTTTTTGCATCCAGGTTGCAGAGTGTTGCAGACAAAGTCTTCCTGCTCATCACCCCATACTTCTTGGGCAGCCACCACAAGGATCATGACGCGGAAAATAAAGATGACTGTGATCCACACCTTCCCAATGCTGGTGGAGTGTTTGTTTACACCCCCAATGAACGTGTGCAGGGTCCCCCAATCCATAGTGCCTGTTCACTCCTAAATAGACAAAAGAGAGCACAGGTTAGTTAAGTGGAAAGTGCCTTTGAAACAACACAGTGGCTCAGTGACATTACAGACTCAAGCAAATTTCTTTTAAAGTAGGTTGTGATATTTTTTGCAACTTCACCTCCTCACTCAGTTAGTAGGAGGAGGTTTCCTGATAAGGATATCTACCGTAACAACATTCTAATGTTTTTCTCTAGAAATAACTTTTTTTGAAGGTGGGGGGATTAAGATTATCTTGATTCAACTGAATTTAGATTCTGTATCAGGCTGCTGTTTGCCATTCACCCAGGAGAACAGGTGAACAGATTCATTCCCAAGGTCCCGTCTACTCACTAAGTAAATACACATCTTGTCAGACGGGCTCTACCCAGGGCTCACAGAGCTTCTGCAGTAGACTTTATTTATGAAATGGCTTATTCAAGGTAAAACAAAAAAAAAAACAAAAAAAACACACTCATTCATGGGAATGACATAATCTGGTTTACCCAGCACACTAAAAAGGGAAAAGAAAAATACTTATTAGTTTACTTTATACAATGTATTTATACTTATTTCTAGCTTGAATAACATCATGTGCTGTAATCATGTGCTCTTAGGAAATCTAATATTGTTGGCTACTGAAAGAGCCTCTTCCAAGAGAATCACAAGCTTTTTACAAAATTGCTCTGTTGTTCTCCAAGTAACCAGGCTCAAGGCTGGCTCGGCCTCAGCAGCAGGTCCCATTACCGCCAGGGGCCACCGACAAAGGGAACCACTGCCACTGTACCCAAGGCCTCCCTCCCTGTTAGCACACTGACTCGGTCCTGAGAGAAAAAGCCCTTCTTTACAGCTAGAGGAACTTTTGCTACAATTTAAACAGCTGCCTTCTTTTTTGACACTGCCACAGAAAACTAAAGAATTGTTCAGTGTTCTTCTTTTTCAAAAAAAGGGATAAATCATGGACCCTTTGAGAATCTTCGGAAAGTGAAAGAACCTCTCCTCAGAAGACCACACTCAGGCAAGTTCACATCCCATCAGGGCATGAGGGAATCACCAGACTCCTTTTGTCCACTGGTTGTAGAGAGACTTTCTTGTCCCTGAATGGGTGAGGGACATCAGCCTTTCCCTCCTACCCCTCAGTCTACACAGCAGTCAGGAAACAGAGGCAGCCTCACCCTGCCCTGGAGGCTCCTGCGCTGCCCTGCACTGAGTCTCAGTGAGGGGCCTTTATGTGCCCATCAAACCAGTGCCTTCTGTAGACTTAATGAAGTCAGCAGGCCTGTATCACAAAGGCCAACTCTCATTTTAGTTGGTTTTCTGAGAAATTCATTTTTGGCCAATCAACAACTCCTAATTTCACCCTTTCCTTAGTACCTGGTAACTACCATTCTACTTTCTATGCCTATGATTTTCTTTTCTTTTTTATTTCTCTCTTTCTCCATTCCTCCCTCCCTTCCTCTCTCTCTCTCTCTCTTGATAGAGTCTCAAGCTGGGGTAGAGTGCTATGGCGTCATAGCTCACAGCAACCTCAAACTCCTGGGCCCAAGCAATTCTCTTGCCTCAGCCTCCCAAGTAGCTGGGATTACAGGTGCCCACTGCAACACTCGGCCATTTTTTTGTTGCAGTTGTCATTGTTGTTCTAGCTGGCCCGGGCTGGGCTGGAACCTGCCAGCTTCCGTGTATGTGGCCAGCGCCCTACCCACTGAGTTACCTTCTATGCCTATAATTTTTTTCTTTTCTTATTTTTTTCTTTTTTCTTTCTTTCTTTCTTTTTTTTTTTAGAATATATGTTTATTTTATATTAGAGAGAAGGAAAAGAGTGGGGGGGGAAGGTGAGAAAGGAAGACAAGAGAGCAGGGAGTGAGAGGGGAAGATGGCGAGAGAGAAGAAGCAGAGAATCTGTGCCCATGGTTTTCACTGTGCTGGGGACCTCAAATGTAAACTGTATTTGGATTTTTATGACTGGCTTATTTCATTTAGCATCATGTCCTTAAGTTTCACCCATGTTATACTGTGTGTCAGAATTTCCTTCCCTTTGAAGGCTAAATAATATTTTATTGCATAGACGGACACATTTCACCTGTCCATTCCTCCAGCAAAGGACACTTGGGCTGCTTCCACCTTTTGGCTATTGTGAATAATGCTGCTATTGTTTTGAGACCCTGTTTTCAATTCTTTTGGGTATATATCCAGAAGTGAGATTGCTGAACTTAATGGAAATTCTATTTTTATTTTTTTGAGGATTTCCACAGAAGATCAGAATAACCATTTTTCAGAATGAAAGAAGGGCTCAATGCCTTGAGAAAGGCAGCTGATCTTGATTTTGGAAATAATATAAAGTTTATATGTGTCAAGTGGGAACTTTCTATTGTGCCCTCAGCAAAATTCTGAAACATCATTATTAAACTTTGCTAAAGAGTTCAGTATTAATAGTCATGATGATGACAAAGACACAGAGTGTCTTAGTTATAAAAACATTGGTTGGACAGGCAAGGTGGCTCATGCCTGTAATCCCAGCACTCTGGGAGGCCAAGGGAGGTGGATCCCTTGAGCTCAGGAGTTTGAGACAGCCTGAGCAAGAGTGAAACACTGTCTCTACAAAAAAATAGAGGTGGCAGCAGGCACGTGTAGTCCTAGCTACTCAGGAGGCTGAGGCAGGGAGGACTGCTTGAGCCCAAGAATCTGAAGTTGCTGTGAGCTAGGCTGATGCCATAGCACTCTACCCAGGATGCCAGAGTGACACTATAACCCTCTCTTCCTGGCCACAAAACCTCAACAAAACAAAACAACAAAATAATTTGTTGATATCTTTCTTATCATCAGCAAATTAGTTGTATTTTCATGGTTCATTAAATAATTCCACCCATTAGGAGTTATTCTTACTTAAGGAATATACGTATCAGCAGGATATCGGTGCCAAACCACAGATTGCAAAGAAGAAACTCAAGGTCAGGCTATGTAAAGAGACAGAGTGGCCAGCTCCCTGGGCAGCCACATCTATAGCATTGTGTTCATGTTTCAAGAAAGACACTGGCTGGCTAGGACGTGCCTACAGGAGTGTGAACAGGTGTGGGGTCTGGAGGTTACTCACAGCTGAGGGAACGACAGCAAACTTTCACTTGAGGAAGAGTACGGGGTGCAGGACCCACTGTCAGGTGTGTGGTGAAAGGAGTCACTCAATTCCTGTGGAACCAGGACTGAGACCCACTGTGAGAGCTGAGCATTAACAAAAAGCCAGAATTTTGCTTCAAAAACAAACTGAGAAAACTGAAATAGGTCACTTTTAAAGAAGTGGTTTCTCATCCTCATAGCCTTTAATCAGAGGCTGGTGAGTGGCTGCAAGGGGTAACACAGAGGGGACTCCCCAGGAGAAGTGGTTCCAGCGGCCCATAATTACATGTATTTATTAACTCTGCCCTTTCATGTACCACTTATTCCACAGCCAAAAGAGACTTTCAATGCCCACAACAAATGCACCTTTGCTTTTAAAAACTCACATTAAATAATATGAATTATGAAATAAATTTTAGTTCCTGATGAAGAGACATAATACATTTTCTTAATTGTTAATGTTCTATCCCAGAAGCATTTGAGAATGTGAGGGGTGGGGGGAAGGAAGGCATACATACCTCCTGGTGTTTAAACATATTGTACAGCAGCTGTTCCTCTGAGGGTTCAGCCTTGTGTGTTTATAAAATGAAGATGTTTTCTCATTTGCCAATAAACAATCATCAAGTTTTATCAAATAAAAGTTTCCCATTTTCTCAATCACTTCAGAGTCCATAGAATTGAAACTTTCCCACAGCCAAGAAGGCTGTGTTCTCTTAGGCCTGCAGCACGTAGCCTGTCTGAATAGGTCCCCTATTACTTGTCCTTCTAGGAAGCAAATGGATCAAGGTGTAAAACCTCAGGTGGCCTAAATAAATTCTAAGAGGCTAAAGTCACAGAAGAGGTCAAGAGGTCACAATTTCCCCCCAAGAATGCTGGCCCAGGCTTTCTAGAAACAAAGAGCCACGGAGGACAGAGGTGACAGTGGAAGATTCAGCAATATGTAAAGAGGACACTGGTCCCTAATCCTCAGTAGGCAGAGGTAGAGTGGCCAGTGTGTGGACAGACTACAGAGGGCCCGGAGGAAGGACAGAGCAAGAGAGCACCAGCCTTCTCCCTGGTACGAACTCCTAACCCCGGGTGTGATCTTTCACCATGCTTCAGGCAAAGATGTGAAGGCTATTTCAATTTGGAGAACGGTCAAATTATTCTCCAAGACAACTGCATCCACTGGAACATAAGATAAAATACAGGTACTTCTTTGACGATTCCAGAGGGCTGGAGCCAAGGGGAGGAACTTTTTCAAAACAAAGTAAAAGATTAAATCTTTCTTGTAAACCAAAGAGCTTTATTTTAATTGGTGCCTTCCTTTGCTCTCTCTCTCTGTTTTTAACCTAACCTAACCTGAGAATCTGACTCTCTTTAAAGGAAAGAATAGATGTGCGGAGCTTCTGTAGTCTTCCATTTATAAGAACATGGTTACATTTAAACTTAAGAAGGTAAATTGAATTTGGTTTTGTAGCATATTGTACTATGTAGTGCAGAATAACACATCACATTCTTCATACTAAAGCTCCAGTCTGAAATAACCAAAAAATAAGGAAATCACTGACTTTACTTTTGAGGATACACACAGTATTATAATGATGAATTGTTCTTCCCTTTTAAAATTAAAGTAATTTAGATCTATTGGCATTCTACTACTGTAATGTAATTTCTCAATTGTTTTAAAACTTCTTATTTAAGAATTTAATCACAACTAGCTTGTTTAACAATGCCATTTTAGATTCACTGATGACGGAGCCAAAACTGAAGCCTAAGAGTTACAGTGTTATCCTCAGCATTCACCAAGAGGCAGAAAGGATCTTTTTCTAGATAGCCCTGTCTCCCTTCAAATGACACTCTGGAAGTCATTCAGTGAATATTTGACAGATCTGGGAAAAGAACACATACCTCACAGCTTTGGATAGTCAAGGAGCCTGTACAGATGAAAGGAAAACATCAAAGCAAGACAAGCAAACCTGAGTCTCTTTCCACGACTGGGCAGTTCAGGCAGGAAGAGGGAGGGCAAGGCCCCTGTTGGAGGAGTCAGACTTCCTTCCACACCACTTGATGCCTGGAAGCCAGCAGGGCACAGCGACCATGCGGACATAAAGCTTTGCTGTTAAAGCTTTGCTGTTTCTGGGCGTCAATGAGGATGTTACCTGTGGAAAGGAAAACAGTTGTTGCCAAATTCCTTCAACTCTTCTCCCACACGTCTATTGAATGAACTTCATGAGTGGCTTTTCTTTACGCCCCAGAACTGTTAGGAGTTAAGTTCAGAAGTCTTCTGAATAATACCCACCCCCAAACCTCAAGCTCATTCATTGAGCATTAAAAAAAGGAGTGAGGATAGTTTGAGACACTAGGTACACCCTGATCCAAATCAGCAATTAAAAAAAAAACCCTCAAACTCTTTCTTTTACCAAGAAGAATCTGTATTTTTTTATCTCTAGAAATCTCAGGTCATCTAAGAGACAACTCAATAGTTGATTTTTTAATTTAATGACAAAAAAAATCAACTGCTGTCCTTTCAAAGTAATGACTAGTGATAACAATGGATTTAGGATTATGTACGTCTTCAAAATTTATGATAAAAGTGAAACATTTTCCTGTTTATGGAGTCTAAGTATGAACATGGAATTACATATATTTCTTTATTTGAGAATTCAAAGAGTTAAAAACAAATTTCCATTAAGTTCAATTTTCTTGCTCTGGCTCTTTCTAGCAGCATCTGTTCATTTAGATAAACCTGAAAATTTAAGTTCATCTGGATTTAAATTACCCTAGGAAAAAAATGGAAAAGGCCCTCTAGGGCCCACTTCCTTGCTCATGAATCAAATAAGTAAAGAGAAATCTTAACTTAAAAAATGTATCCAGTGGAAGGACTGTGCCCCAAGGATCAAAAAGCTTATGTCAAAAATTACATTCCCACAGTTTTATCCTATTTAACATTTAACTAATGTACAAACTGGCCCTGGCTCCTGGAACATTCAGATTGGACAAAGAGGCATGGTAAGTGTGTGCTACTTAGAATTTTCCTTTCACTCTATTGAAATTGTTTACCCAGATCTTCCGTTATTCTTTTTCTTCTTAACTCCATCTTATAATTCAGAAAAATAAGTAAAAAAGAATAAAGTCTCCATTGCCTACATCAGAATTTGTTTCCAGGTGGCCTGGGACAGGTGGACCATCAGTGTGACGGCAGTAAGGAGCCCTTCACAGCCCCCACTTGTGTGACAGGCTAGAGCCTTGTGTTCTCTCTTCAGAAGCCCCGCTCCTTGGCAGGGCTCAAACAACACCCCCACAAACTCTGCCCGACTCAAACAACAGACAAAGCTCTCCACAGAAGCAGTTTGAAGCAGCATCCTGCAATTCTAAGGAAATTGCTTTGGGGCAGGACATTTCCTTCTAGAGCAGTGGTTAGCTCCTGCCAGAACTGGGGCAAGAAAATCTCTCTGTAGCAGAAAGGCTACCCGAGGGAAAGAACAACAGTGCCCGGTTGAAGTCAACCAGGCACCAACTGACAATGAGATTGTAGGGGGCTGAGGTGGCTGGGCCAGGGGTCCGGCTGTGGACGCAGGTGTGCAGTTCCTGCAGACGTCCCAGGCCACACTCCTCTCAGGAAAGGAGGCCAGCCCGGTCGGCAAACGCCGGACTCGGGTGGCACTGCAAGGACTGGTCTCCTTACCCACAGGAAAGATGTGTAATCGATTACTTTAAAACTATGGTCCACACTTCATCATTGGCATTTCACAAATTTCTGGATGTACATCCTGCAGCCCGGCTGGTCAGTTCTCCCCGGGCACTTAACCATCGCAGGGTTTGGGTGAACTTAAACACCCATCCTTAACCCGGCTTTATTTTCCCCAAACTCAAGCGGGACACATCGGTGACCCACAAAAGGGAAGGAAATCCAAAACGCAGCAAATAAGATGGTGAACAGGCTTCGACTCCAGTGACTTAACACACTACACAGTATAAACCAGTCGCGCGAGTCAGAGGGGCGCTGTGCTGGGGTAAAAGTCAAACCTGTCCATCCCCGTTCCTCCGCGCGCAGAGGTGCTGGCGCAGGAGGGTGCGGAGGGGGCCGCGCAGGGTACCGCGGCCCGCATGGGTCCCGACACCCGCGACTCTGCCCCGCGGCCCCAGGGCCCACCAGGGGCGGTCGCCGGCGGCTCGTGCACCCGACTGGGGCGACCGGGGCGAGGGAGGGGACAAGCCAAGGACCTCACCTGCTCGGCTTCTCGGAGGAAATTCCTTAGCCGACGGGGCTGAGAAGGCGCGGCCAGCTCGCGTCCCCGGGTAGCCGTCCTGTGGCGCTTACCTGCTCGGCGGACGGCGCGGGGCTCCGGGCTCGGGGCGGGGCGGCGAGTCGGTCTCGGGCGGGCTGGCTGAGCGCCGGCTCGGGGAGAAGGTCGGGCTCCCGCCCGCAGAGCCTTTTAACCCGCCCCACTCCGCCTCTCCTGACGCGGCGCGGGCGGGCTGCGGGAGGCGCGCGGGGCGCAGGGCGGGGTCTCCTTGGGGATGGAGCCGGAGCCCCGAGCGGAGACTGGGTATGGGGCGGCGGGCAGGCGCAGGGCGTCCGGGACGCAGCAGCCAGCGCGGGGTCTGGGGGCGCCTGCCGGGTCCCCGGGGCAGCCACCGCAGCGAGGCTTCAGACGGGGCCGCACCCCCTGGGAGCAGTATTAGGGGCAGGCTGTGTTTCTGTCGGGACGTTTCGCCTCCTTGCTGAACGCTGTGTCCGCTTATAGCCTCCCCCCAGATGCCAGAGCAGGTCCTCTCCTAGCCAGCAACCTGGACGTTCTTTCTTAATCAATGACCTCTTTCTTAGAGGAGTTGGGGGTGGCGGTTGTTTTGTTGGTCACCTCTATCCTTCGACACCTCCCAGGGAAGCGGAGCGGGCGCCCCACAGACAGACCCCGGTTATCAGACCCAGCTTGGAACGCTCTGGGCCAGCTCCGGGGCGGTGGAGTGGAAATGTTGGAAGCTGTTTGGAGACTTGCCTTTCAGGTTCAAACCCGACCTACATCAGACTAGCTTATTCCACAAAATTGGTTGGTAATTAAATGTCCCAACCTAAACCATAGGATGCTTGTTGGGTCATACAACACAGTTTCTCATGAAACAAGAGGGATGATGGTTCTTAAGATGTCATGAAAGCTGAGCCACCTTTGAAATAGTTTGAGAACCAGATTCTCGGAGAAATTGCCCTTAAGTTTAGAACACTTTGGGGTGGCTCCTGGAATGACCTTGAACCTCCGGGGTCGAGAGTCACAAAAGACTCTTGAGGTTATTTCAATGGACATCCTGGTTGTCAGGGCTCTGCCTCTCCTGCTCCCACAGTCTGACCACCTTGGACTCATGGTCTCCCCGGGACGATGAGGGACAAAATTCCAGCCAGGCTCATTCATTTGCATAGGAAAATAATTTTTCTAAGTGATTTGTAAAGCTCTTTGGAGATTATAAACAATTTAAGCCTTTGTTTTCTTTTTTGCATGTCCACAGTAATAGATGGAGTACATTGCAGATAGTAAGTGCTGGTCCATGCTTGTATGTATTGCTTGGCAAAGCTGAACTAGCACGGCAGGTAATCCTGGAAATGGCTCTTGCTTTTCCTAAAGCATAAACCAGGTTCTGACTTCTGCAGCTGGATACTGTGCAAACACATCTGCTTTCCTGTTTGGGTTATCTATTATTATACAAGTGCCATGGCACAGCCCTCTAGCTTGACATTTGTGTCTTAACATTTAACCCCATCATTCAGTTTTCACATCTCATCAGGTGGTCTTTTGCAGCAGAAATTAAATGTGGACTGTATGTAGCTAGAGACATTCATTTGAAAACAGAAACAGTTGCTTTTTTTTGAGTTGCTCTAATGGAATCCCACAGACTGGGTATTTTAACAAGAAAAGACATTTCTCACAGTTCTCGAGAGTGAGAAGTCTGATGTCTGGCACAGCTTGCTGTGTCATCCCATGGTAGAAGGCTGCAGAGCAAGAGAGCCTGGGGGGAGGGGCAGGAGCTGAGGAGAAAGCCCACACTCGTGCCTTTCTCAGAGTCAGCGGGAATCCATTCAAGAGGGCAAAGCCTCATGCCCAATCACCTTTTAAAAGTCCCACCCCTCAACTAGGGTGCACTGAAGATTAAGTTTCCATACATGAACTTTGTGGGACACATTCAGACCACAGCATTCCTTAGTTAAACGTTTTATGCTGATGATAGGGAACCGCTGAGACATAGGAAGCCATCTGGAGTTGCAACTGGATTGTATGACTTGGCATGCCAAGTAGGAAATGCATCAGGAGATGATTATAACCCTAATGTCCACTTAACAGTGTCACGACATTCTGAAAACAAGACCTTATAGTTCTGGTTGTAATCAGTGACATAAAATTCATTTGATTATTATTTTCTCTCTGTATCTTAATAGTGATTTCTGAGACCATAAATTTAATCAGCACAGAACGTATCAGGTGTGGAGCTCCCCTTGCAATATCAGGAGACTTGAAGGGAGGATGGGTGAGAGGCTCTTTTGAAAATCTATAAATTCTCTGGGAGACCTCTTGTGCCTTTACATGAAGAACGGAGAGGGCTCTGGTCCATCTGCTCATGGAAGGACTCACATTTGAGTGCTGCCAGCCTGGAACTCTACCTGGCTAGGTGCCTGGAAGGGAGGGAAGTGTTTGTTTCTTTGAAATGAAAACTAACGTTTGTCTATTCATTCAACAAAAAAAGCACAATGTCTCTCTAGTGGGCTTTGTCTGGGGTTTTTCTTATGATTAGACGGGGGTTATGTGTTTTGTGTGGAAGACCATGGAGGTAAAGAGCCATTTCTGTCGCATCCCATGAAGACTACAGTCAACATGACCTGCTCCTGTTGATGTTTGTCTTGATCGTCTGGCTGAGGCAGTGTCTGTCAGGGTGCTCCACCCTAAGGTGACTCTTTTGCTGTCCGTGGAAGGAAGTCAGGCAGCACAGCTCACAGGGCTGGGCAGCTATGTAATCATATGTTATTCTGCACGTGAGATTTATCCCTTTTCACAATTTACTCATGTATTCAACATTTATGTGTGTTAGCAAGGACTCGTGGGTATTTATTTTATGCTTTGGCTTATAATCCAATACTATATTCTTGATCTTATCATTCAAATTGCTTCAGCTTTGGCCATCAGGAGCACTTTCTTTTGTTTTCTCTTTCCCTTTGATGCACACCCACATATACGTGTGGGCTCCTGTGTACATGTGTGTAACATTTGCATTATGGTTCTGCAAGATACACTCTACACCATCTTGTATATTCCTGCCCAGCCCTGGAATTGGCCGTTCTCTGGGGAGTTGTGTCATGCCTTTGTGGCCATGGCTGCTCACTCACTGTCCCTCTTCTCATAGGCTGTGGACTCCTTGTGGGCAGAACCACAGCTACATCATCCAGTTTTTTTGCCCTGAATAGCACCAGTGCCATGCTTAATGTGTTCTAAGGATTAGCAAGGGTTTGTTGAGTGAATGAATGCATTAGAGGAGTATTTGTTGAGCGGATCATTCAAAGAAGAGTGTGGTAGGTGAAAACAAAAGGAAAAGGTAGTCCCAACGTGTCTTAAAATCAGTCAGGTGCTTCATATTTAACAGAGTGGAAGGTATAGGGGAAGGGAGGACATTGTGCTGACCCTGAAAGGGTAGGAATCTGCCCAGGAGGCATGACAGCTGTTACAGGAAAGGGGGCTGTCAGACACGGAAGTTCCCTCTGGCTAGGGAGGGATTGGGGGGTCCTCAGTTACATACAGAGCACAGTGTTCTGGTCCTTTGCTCTACAGGCCCAGAAAGGATGCTGAAATTATTATTTTTTGTTGTTGCTGCAGGTTTTTTTTTGGCCAGGGCCGAGTTTGAACCCACCACCTCTGGCATATGGGGCCGGCGCCCTACTCCTTGAGCCACAGACACCACCCGATGCTAAAATCATTGAACCCAGCACAGATTGGATCCAAGGCCACATGCCAAGTTTCTTTTGGAGATGCACCTGGCCCCACACACTTGGTGGGAAGGCCCATCGGGAGGTCAGTGCCTCCCACCTCCACGGCTTCTGCTGAGCCTAGAATTAGATTAGAAAAGGTGGGTGTTTCGAAGGGTTATCTCCATCAAGCAGTGGTAGTCTGAAAGATGGACTTTCTCTGTCAAGTATCTAGTCTTGATATTGTGATGTCTTGCGTTCTAAGCTTCCTGCAGAGCACAGCTCTTATTCAAACGTTACTTCTCACACGAGTATCACCTGGATGGGTTGTAACTCTTTTTCTACTAATATTAATACTGCCTGTTTTTCTTCTTTTATTTGCTTTATTTGTTTATTTCTAGACAAACTTTAGTATTTTCAGAGTTTCTTTAGTAATGTATCAGTGATTTTGTGGATTTAGATGTTACTGCAGTTTTGGTAAATTTTTATGGCCTTAAATCCACATCCTGGGTGTCTCACTATAATCCTCTTAGTTCTGCCTACAGAAGAATATATGAGTATTATACAGTATGACAGTGTTACATAGCTCCCTATTTCACAATATAAGATACCTGAGACATAAAAGAGAGAGAGCTCAATGAGAATGGAAAGATTTGGGGAAAGCCTTAAGCCTGGGCAGAGGGGAGAGGGTGTCTGGGCAGGCTCAGGGAATGTCTGTGGCCATGGGAATGAATGTAGTGGCCAGCTGGCTTGCTGCTGAGAAAGGTGGGCTGGGGTGTCAGGGACATAGCAGTTAGGCAGGGCCATAGTAGGGGAGTTTTGTCAGGGAGAGCAGCCAAGACCAGTGGGGACATGGGGATAGGGAGCAGACAGCACTGGGCAGGAGCCCAACCTGGGCATTTTTATGAAGTCTGGGTCCATTACCAGCTAGTGTCATCTGTCTGCTGGCTGGGAGTTGAACATTTGTCCTTTCCAGACCTTGTGCTGAAATTTAATTGCCAATGTAACATTGTTAAGAGGTGGGACCTGTAAGGGGTGATTGATTCTATTATGAAAGGGCAGTTCATGCGCTCTTGTGCCCTCTGCCCTTCTGCCGGCCACCACGTGGAGAGGAAGCTTCTTCTCCTGCAGGGGATGCAATGGTCAAGGAGCCTTTTGGAATCAGATCCACCAAACTTGCTGGTACCTTGATATTGGACTTCCCAGCTCCAGAACTGTGGGCCGAATAAACTTGTACCAGCCAGTGTATAGTTTTCTGCTATGGCAGCACAAAACCACAGAGACACTGCCCAGCAGCCCTTATAATCCTGGACAGCCTCCCTAGAAGTTTAGGATCTCAACCAGGTGGATGTGTCCTCCCTATTCTCTAAGCCTATCAGATTCCTCCTTCAGGAGCTGAGGACTTGACCTTACAGGAGACGCCTGCAGACTGTGGACGAGGAGGGTGGGCATCTGGCGGGGGATCCACGCAGAGCCCACAGGGGCAGGACCAAACATCTTCTCAGTGGCCTTGGAACATGAGAGTCCATAAGCCTATGGAGAGATATGCTGACCACACAATCCACAGTCAGGGCTGGGCTTGAAGGCACCAGGGAATCACATTTCTCTAACACCAATAGGAGGTGCCAGCAAAGGACCCAGCTGGGCAGTCAGTGCTGTTAGCTGGTTGTGTGGTGTGGAGAAAATGTTCTCCTGAAATGCCATGGGATGTCGAACTGAGGCTACAGATCTGGCGACCCAGTCTTATCTCCAACCCTCTCCCATTTTTTTCAATCTATCCTGAACTCTTCCCAAAGACCCCAAACCTCATAACCCCTTTTGTGACTTGCCTGTCCCACAGCCTTCCTGCCCCTTCTGTCACCTCCTCTGCTGCCCAACCCACCTGCCTCCCTTTGTCATAGCTTGTGTGGGCTTGGACACCTCTCTCACCATGGTCTTCTGGATTTTTCAGACATTACAGGGCAGAAGTCCCCACCTGTCTTCCTACCGAGGTCCCTTCCCCACCCCCAGTGGGGTGCAGGCCTCACACCTAACAAGCTGCTGCAACTGCCTGACTGGCGGGGTTCTCAGTTGCATCCCCATGGATTTGTGTCCACAAGTGCTGGACAGAAGGCCTGAGACCACCCAGGTGGGACAGAAGCTGCAGGTCTAAGCACTGAGCTTTGTAGAAGCGGGCTCCAGAGCCACGCCCCAGAGAAGGAAGAAGGACTCAGAGAGGGAGGAGGCCAGGCCAGGGAGGGGCCAGTGTGGCAGTGCACTGACCACCACCACTTCTCCAAAGGTGATGGCTTCCTGAAGGTGGTGTGTTAGTCAGGGCTCTCCAGAGAAACAGAGCGACTGTACACACAGGCACACACCCACACACACCCCATACGTGAGCACACACACAGAACAGTAAGTGCAAAGTCTGTGGGGCCACCTGGAGACCCAGGGGAGAGCTGGTGATTCAGGCTGGAGTCCAAAGGCAGCCTGGATGGTCCCTCTTCCTGAGGGCACATCGCCTTTTCTCTTGAGGCCTTCCACTGATTGAATAAGGCCCACCCACATCGTGGGGGTGGGAGTGATCTGCTTCATTCAAAGTCTGCTGATGGAACTATTGATTTCATTTGAAAAATGCCTCCATGGTGACAGCTAGCCTGGTATCTGACCAAACATCAGGGCACCACAGCCTAGCCCTATTGACAACCTCAGGTGGGTCTATCCTTCTTCCCCACTGATGCTTACTAACTATCTTCCTTCTTCCCGACTGATGCGACGAAGTTTCAGGGCACCACAACCTGCAGGCGACTTCTCCTCAACGGGCTCACAGTCCAGTGGGGGTGGCCAGCAGCCCAGCAAGTGCTGCATAGCAGCCAGGGCAGCAGATGGGGAGGTCCAAGGCAACAGGAGCCAGGACAGACCAAGAACTGGAGCAAAAGAAAAGGTTTCTGAATAAGGACTAGAATTGTTACGACCCTCATTTTATGTGGTATGCACATAAAAAAGGAATTACCACAGTATGTTACAATCATCTGCTACCAGTTATAGGTTATTTTATAAGCAATTTTGTTTATTTTTTGCTACAATGAATATGTGATAAATTTATTGTAAGGAGTAGTTAAAAAATAATCTGGAAGAGAGTAGGGATACTTGAGAGTGTGATTTTATCCATTGTTTCTTTAAAAATAATGGGGATATACATTGGTCATTAAGAAAATTTTGAAGATACACAAAAATCAAGGAACATAAAATCCACTCAGACGGAAACAGATGAAGCCCTCCCGGCAACACCAACAAGCCGAGCAAGTTGAAACTTTCACAGGTGAATCAGAAAGGACACTGTTGAATGTGTTTATTGGAAGTGAAATAACAGACCATAACACTGTCTGTCTCAAAACTTTTGTAGCAACCTGGGTATTGGAAATGTTTGTGTATGAGTGTGCTTTTTGGAAATGAAGACATTACCTGCTAGTCAGAGCTAAGTCAGTTAGTCCCAAATGCTTCCTTTACAGCAATGTGCTTCTTACGTTGAGTTTGTCTTTTCTCTCCTTTTCCTTGACCATTCTCCAAAATACATGATTTTTTTTTCAGTTGAGGGCCTTAGATAGGAGGTGAAGAATTTAGCACAGAATACTGAGTGCATCGAGAATAAATCGGCATTCCTTGTGCAGTAAATAACAAGGACAGTTTATTTATTTATTTTTAGACAGTCTATTTTGAATCTACTCCTGACTCTCCACATTCATTTGCAGGTGACCTTTTTCAGTAACTTTTTTCTACCCTCTCTTGATAATGACGAGATATTTTCAGTTGTCAAGGTCACAGTTCTTCCCAGTGAAAGGTACTTTACTAGAGATTTATTTTTATTTTATTTTATTTTTGAGACAGAGTCTCACTTTATTGCCCTTAGTAGAGGGCTGTGGCTTCATAGCTCACAGCAGTCTCAAACTCTTAGGCTCAAGCAATTCTCTTGCCTCAGCCTCCCAAGCAGCTGGGACTAACAGGCACCTGTCAAAATGCCCAGCTATTTTTAGAGACAGGTCTTGCTCTGCCAGAGCTAATTTCAGTTCCCACTCTGTGACCTTTCCCTGCCTGGCACCACCTTTGCCTCCGCCTCTTGGAAGCCGACTCCCTCCGCCTGCAGGCCTCTGCTCCTCCCGACCAGACCCGTGTGCTTAACACTCAATGCTGTGTGGATTCCTTCTGGGTGTGGCCTTCACTCCTCTTTGTCCTTGGTGTGTGCTATGGCTCAACTATCAGCTGGTCAGCCAAGACTCTGAGGGCTTCTCATGTGGCCGGGGGTAGAGGACCTGACTCCAGCTGTGGCCCACCTCTTGCTAATACAGACCCTGGACAAGGTATCTCTGACAATGACAGGAAAGCTCCTGAGGGTCCCTGGCCCCTTGTCAGGTGTTCCCTGCGGCTCATCTCTCCTTCTCCTTCTATTTCTTTTCCTCTGTTCCGTCCTCACACTCCTTTCTCCTCAGAGTCCTCCTGGGCACAGAGAGTATGCTTAAGCACCTCACAGAATTGTTGGGGTCTTAAAAGAGACCCTATTTCTGAAAGACCAACCTTGCTGTCTGGAATGTAATAAAATCTCCATCTCTGCCCCACTCTATTCCTATGTGACATTTACCACTCAATCAAACAAAACTTCAGCTGTGGATGGTCTCAGTCACGTCATGTTTCCTATGCTTTGCCCCTTTCTTTCTTGTCTTGCCAGGTTGCAATTTGATGGTGCCAACACAATGTGAGTTTGGGTCTAGTCCCAGCTTGGATGGTTTCGTGCTGTGGCTGGGCAGCCCCTTTTCTCCTGGGCCCCCATCACATCACTCAGTGCCTGGGCTGCTTGGCATTGCCTTACTCCATCAGTTCAGCCTCCTGCACACTCTCCCTTGTGCCCAGGTTGTCTGTTTGAACATGATGACATTGCAGAGAGATGTCACAATGACCCAAGATCATGGAGGGTTCAGCTGAGAACACTCCAGGACTTGGGGTCCAAAGTTGTTCTATAGGTTTCTTTTGCCTTCACTTATTGAAACTTATTTTGAGAATATCTTGTTATTCCTTTTTGTCCTTTTTAGATTTGGCTGACTTAAATCAGCTGTCCATCACTTTACAGTGGTATATTTTAGGAGCAAAGGCAAGTCAAAGGAGAAAAGATGGTATTTTCAACAGATAAACAACTGGGTATTCACATGCAAAAAAAAAAAAAAAAAAAGGAATCTATATACAGACTTTACATCTTTCATAAAAAATTAGCTCAAAATTGATCATAGACAAAAATGCAAAATGCAAAATTTTAAACCATTTAGAAGACAACAGAGGAAATAGTCTAGGTGACTTTGGGTTTAGTGATGACTTTTTTAGATACATCACTGAAAGCATGATCCATGAAAGAAGAAAGTGATAGGCTGGGCTTCGTTAAAATTAAAATCTTTAGCTTTGTGAAAGACACTGTTAAGGATATGAGAAGACAGGCCACAGACTGGGGGAAAATAGCTGTAAAACACAAAAGGACTCCTGTCCAAAATATACAAAAGACTCTGAAAACTCAACACTAAGAAAACAAACAACCCACAGATAGCTCCTCACAGGAGATATCCCTATGGCTAACAAGCATATGAATAGATGCTTCACATCACGTGTCAGCAGGGAAATGCAAATTAAAACAACTAAATACCACTACACACCTATTAGGAAGCCAAAACCCCAAACCCTGAAAATACCAAATCTGGAAGATGTAGAGCAATGGGGATTCTCAGTCATTGCTGGTAGGAACACAAAACTGTAAGCTTCTGTGGAAGACAGTGTAGTAGTTTCTTGTAGTAGTAGTTCAAAGTAAAATATAGTTACCATAAGATCCATCGATACTATAAGATCCATAAGTCAAATTTCTTGGTCTTTACCCAAATTAGTTGGGAACATGTTCACATCAAAACCTGCACACAACGTTTATAGCAGTTTTATTCATAATGGATGAAACCTGGAAGCAACCAAGGTGTCCTTCAGTGGGTGGATGGATGACAAACCACAGTACATCCAGGTGATGGGACGTTACTCAGCAATAAAAAGAAATGAGCTGTCAAACCACAAGAAGACATGCACGAACCTTATAGGCACATTGCTAAAGAAAGAAGCTAGTCTGGAAAGGCTGTGGACTGTGTGATTCCAATATAATGGAAAGGGTAGAACTGGAGAAAATGAAAATACCAGTGGATTCCAGGGGTTAGAGTGCAGGGAGGGAGGAATAGGTGGAGCACAGAGGACTTTTAGGGCAGAGAAAAACTTCTGTATGCTATTATTATATTATATAGTGGTGCAAACTTGTCTTTATACACTTGTCCAGACCTTAGAATGTGCTACACCAAGAGTGAAACTTAATGTCATCTACTGAGCAGTGAATGATAATGTATTAATATTGGTTCATTCTCACTCTTCAGGGCTCAGCTTGCTTTTCTGCATTTCCATTAATAACAGTAATTTTCTTTTGACTGTTGTGAAGTATGTCACTCACACAATAGTGTACAGACAATCCTGCCACATGTTACATTGGAGAATTATTTGCGTTTTCTTAGAGCGATGATTTTTTTATTTTTGAGCGGTGTGCTGTAAGTGGATCTTAGGTGTGCCTCAAAAATTTTTAAAGATCATTAAATTATTTTCAAAAGAACTTCAAAGCAGAGTAAGTATATTCTTTTTCTGTACTCTTTTTTTTTTTATATAATATAATTTAAGTGTGCTGTGGAAGTTTAACTATAGGTTCAAGTATACCATGAGATAAAAAAAGGTTGAAAAACACTGCCCTAGAATAAAAGACCCCTGAGGACAGAATAATTATCATTCCTTCTCCTAGCACTCAGCACTCATCACCAGCCCCCAGCCCCCAACACTCAACACCGACCGTCAGCGCTGGCACTAGCACCAGCACCAGCATCCAGCCTTTAGAAAAGTGCCTTGTATGAGGCACATTTTTAGTAAATGTATATTAAACTGACAACTCACTTCCCTAATTCAATTAACAACTTTAAAGAAGACTGGTTTTTTTTTTTTAGGACAGAATTTCACATTGTCGCCCTTGGTAGAGTGCTGTGGCGTCACAGCTCACAGCAACCTCCAGCTCTTGGGCTTAGGTGATTCTCTTGCCTCAGCCTCCGGAGTAGCTGGGACTACAAGCACCTGCCACAATGCCCAGCTATTTTGTTGTTGTTGTTGCAGTTTGGCCGGGGCCAGGTTTGAACCCACCATGCTGGGTATATGGGGCTGGCGCCCTGCTCACTGAGCCATAGGTGCCACCCAAGACTGGTTTTTTATTAAGAAATCATCAGTGCAAACTCACAACTCTGTGGGTGTGGGATTGCCGTAAATGTTTTTGGCATTTAAATAAAATTTAATCTCCTATAATTGCTGACACCTAAGTCTGTGTAATTTAGTATGGTGTAAGGAGTGACTCTGAAATACATTCCAAACTTGTGCTGAGTGGGCAGGGTTAAGCCCTGCAGAGCTAGTACAGATAGAATTGGGAAGGTGGAATTGAAACATGAACCCACGAAGCTCCACTCTGTAGGCAAAAACACAAAGGAAGAATCACCTTTACTGAGCCCGGGTCTCCACTGTGACAGGCCTGGGCTGGCTCCCTCGCTCCACGCTACAGAGAGATGTGGAGATCAGTCCGGAGACTGAGTCTTGGGAGGTGCATTTCCCATGTCCCTTAATAATGAAAGGAAGAGGTGGGTATTCATGTTGATGTGCTGTAATTGTGTAGTGCTCTACAGCTTAGGAGGAGTTTTTATACACAATATGTCATTTGAAAACAATCCTCAGAAGTAGACGAGGCAGATATTGTTTTTATTTTACAGAAGCAGCAGCTAAGGGTTCAGATGGTTCATTAGTTTCATTTAATAACTATTTATTGGCTGTGGCTGTGCAGACACAGGGAGTGAGGGGACAGCCCTGGCAGGTGAGTGGGCTGGGATCCAGGACTTCCGACACTGCAGTGAAACCTCAATGTAATACTCTGTAATACTCAATGTATAATGATAATGTTTGTTATCTTGTATATTCTATCTTGTATCTCTTGTAATTACAGAAGCCCAATGTGACTTGAGCATTACAATTTTAATACAGTTTCTTTCTTTCGTAAAATGTTGTATACACTTTTTGGCATCCTCTGTACTTCGCTTACTGGGCTTAGATTGAAAGCTAAGCTTGTGATAAAGAGGCCAACTCCAAACCTCCTCGCTGGAAGGGCTCTCAGCACATGGTGGATCTTCAGCAAGGTCCCACGGGATGTTTCCCAGTTGATCTTTTCACCTTCTGTCTGTCTGGTCCAGCCACCCAGTCCTATGACAGCCTACTTGCTTAGCTAATTTTGGTCTGTGTTTAATGGACAATTACTGTTTCTTCAAGTGGGTGGACTACTAAGAAAACACCACTGGAGCATGGGTGGTTGTGAGTTCCTTTTGAAACAAGCTGGATATTTTAACTCCTTTATATGAAACATTTCCCCAAATACCACAAGGATATCTTACAGCCAACAATCCCGCAGGCTCCTAGATCTGAGGGCAGCAGCCAGGCCTTCTTCTGGGAGATCTGCAGGTCTGTGCCTGCCATCAGGAGCTGGTCTCACTCAGGTGACTGGCAGATGTGGGCCACCTGACTTAGGAGCCCTGTTCCCCACAGGGGCCGTGGATGCAGTTTCTAGGATCCCATAGGCACAGACCTGCTGAGCCCCCACCCTGAGCAAGGGCTGAGGAGATGGCTTCTCAGCCCAGCTCACTCCAGATGCAGTTACCACTCGGGGTTTCTACACCAGTGGGGCCGCTTAGTGACATAGTTACACACTCCCTCTCCATCTGTTTCCATGAGAACAGAGCCCAGGAGTTAAGCATAGGGCAAGTTCTCAGGAAGAAGAGGAAAGATTTTGCTAAAACTTTGCCCACGTTCTTGTTAAGACTTGGATAATAATATCCCCCTTTAGATCTCAGCAGAATCATGGGGGCATATGAAGGTCATTGAGATGTTTGAAAGGAAAACAATTTCATTTAGGACAATGTCCTACTTCTACCCTCCAACTCTTGTTTAAGTAAGAGTCAAGGGATATTGCACACATCCCCAGTGTGGCCAGTTGACCCTGTTTTCTGACATGGTGTTGGTGACACAGAGACACCATCTCATGACACAGAGTGATCCATCCTGCTTTCACCTCTGGAGGTGTCCATTGTTCCTGAACAACTCACTGCCATGCCCGCACCCTGTCTGGCAGGAGGGCACAGAGAGCTCTGCAGGGGTGGCTGGTCAGTGCAGTGACATTGTGCCTGGACCAGGGGGGTACACCAGCCACACAATGCCTGGCCCTGAGCCCACCTGGCAAGGGTGCTGCTCACTTGTTCTCACTCAAGTTTAGCAGCCACTGGGGATGGCACGGCCTGACTGGGTCCCACTGTTCAGGGATATCCCCCTAGCAATGGCTGAGTGTAACTCGTGTCTCTGTAAGGAGCAGTGAGATAAATGGTCCTGTGGTTTCTTAGGCAAGTCCCTACAGCATAACACACACTGTGGATTACAAATCACGAACAGGCACGAAGGTGCTTCTGGTGTGGCTCGTTCTCCCAGTAGGGTGGTGGTGGGGTCCTCAGTCAGGAGTGGCTGGGAGACTGGACCAGTGGACAGGTGGGACAATGGCTTTGGCCATGATCTTCTGTCCCTAATGTCCTGCCTGGGAACCCTTTGCTCCCCCCACCATCTGCCCCCCCCTCGTCTGTGCTCATCCATCTGCCCCTTAATAGGGGAAGCTCCTTGGCTCTGCCTGTGGCTCCTTAGCTCCCATGACCAACCGTCACTCTCACTTCAAACAACTGAGAGAAATGACAAAGAGGAGGCCTGGACCATGGGGTTAGGGACTGTGGGCCAGTATGGTGATGGCTATTAGTCCACATAGCAGAACTAACTAACCTCAGAGACTTCTGGAAGTTTCCCGCTGGCTGCCTTGGGGCCATGCGCAAGCTTGGCTTCCTGTGACCACTTCCTTGTTAGGTGCAGAGTCCAGGAGCTGTTTGGCAGGTGTCTCCCCAGGGCAAGGTCATGGAAGCTGCAGTAATAGCACCTGCCTCCTGGGCTTCTCCTGCAGACTGCAGCTCACATGGTGTTTTCACATGGCATCTTGGTTAGGCGCCTCTGCATTCTGTGTGAATTACCATTGTTTACCCATTCTGAGACCTTCCCCTCTCTATCCATATTATATGTGGTCCTTAGAAAAAGACAACTTTTTAGATTTATCATTTAGCATTACTGAATAGTATAGCATTACTGAATAGTATTAGGATAAAAGTCATTTGTTACCATTTTGTTTATTAGTTGCATGAGATCCTTCTTTAAAGAAGACAGTCAAATGGCTGACAGACATATGAAAAAATGCTCATCATCTCTAATTATCAGAGAAATTCAAATCAAACCATCCTGAGATATTGCCTAATTCCAGTGAGAATGGCCCACATCAGAATGGCTCAAAGCTGCAGATGCTGGTGTGGATGTGGAAAGAAGGAAGCACTTTTACCCTGCTGGTAGGACTGCAAACTAATACAACTTTTTTGGAAGGATGTATGGAGAATCCTCTACAGGGGTCTTCAAACTTTTTAAACAGGGGGCCAGTTCAGTGTTCCCCAGACTGTTGGAGGGCCAGACTATAGTTTTCTAAAAAAACTATGAACAAGTTCCTATGCACACTGCACATATCTTATTTTGAAGTAAAAAAACAAAACGGGAACAAATACAATCACACCGCCTCATGTGGCCCATGGGCCGCAGTTTGAGGACCCCTGCAAGAATTCAAATTAGGCCTCCCATTTGATCCTGCAATCCCATTACTAGGAATCTACCCAGAGGAAAAAAATTCTTTTATCACAAGGACATTTACACTAGACTGTCTATCAGAGCTCAATTCACAATTGCCAAAATGAGGAAACAACCTAAAGGCCCACTAACCCAGGAATGGATTAACAATCTGTGGTATATGTACACCATGGAATACTATTCAGCCATTAAAAGAGATGGAGACTTTACATCTTTTGTTTTAACTTGGGTTGAGGTGGAACGCATTCTTCTTAGTAAAGCATCATGAGAATGGAGAAGCAAGAATCCAATGTACTCAATTCTAATATGAAGGCAGTAGATGACCTAATAATGCGGTGGAGGGTAAGGGAATGAAGGAGTGAGGGGAGGGGAGAGAAGAGAAGGGAGGGGGTTGGGGGGTCACAGTGTATGGCACATCTCTTGGGGGTGACACAGTTATAAAGGGGACTTTACCTAACAAATGCAATCAGTGTAACCTAATTCTTTGTGCCCTCAATGGTTCCCAAACAAAAAAAAAAAAAAAAAGGGAAATAGCATGGATAGTCTATCAACTGACAGAGAAATCAGGGCTTTTGTCTCGACTGGGAACTTCTGTTTGATTTGTGAGCTATCTTCCCTCTCTGGACTGTGACGAGTTTACATGCACTCCATGCAGACAGCACTAGGATAAATTTAAACTTTATCTTTTATGTTCCCTCCTTTGCCATCTCCATCTTCGGTATGTTTTCCTCCACTTTTCTTTCTTTGCTCTTTTCAGGGACCCTTAACTTGTTCTCTGTTACGACTGGGTCTTGCCTTGGCTGCTTTTGACTCGCTGCTTTTAAGAGTGAGGAAATCTAAGTTCAAGATGCTGTTTCTTTGAGGAGTTTAAGTTGATAGGAGTCATTGGTAACATTTTCAGGTATTCTGAAAGCCACTGAAGGAGCTATTTTGGAGTAGAGAACTCTGTTGAATATTTCCAATTCCAAAAACTGATTCAGGCAGCAGTGGGGGTGGGTGTATTAGAGGACTGGGGTGTGTGTTTGATTTTAGTAGACACACTTACAACTATGCATTTTGAACTCTAAGCCTTGTTTTAGTTGTACCCCAAAATTTCAATCTTGCATCTTTGTTATCATTAGGTGAAAATGATTTTGTAATTTACCTGGTAAGTCTTCTTTGACCTGAAGAGTTAATTAGATATTTACTTTGTACATACTTGAGGCTTTTCCATGGATCAATGGTTAATTGATTTTTAATTTAGTTCCATTTTGATTAGAGAACATACTCTATGAGACTTTGATCTTTTGAAATTTATTGAGACTTATTTTAAGGCCAACATGTGGTTGACCTTAGTGAAGAGTTTATATGCTCTTGTAAATAATGTATGTTGGGTGATGTGTTTGGTGGGTGTCAATTAGGTCAAGGTGGCTGATGGTGCTGTTCAGATCTTGTATTTCCTTCTTGATTTTTTTGTCTAGTTCTCTGTTAATTAATGAAAGAGGGGTGCCACTATCTGACTCTTGTTAGATGTGGCTATGTCTATTTTTAATTCTATTCATTTTTACTTCATTTCAACATTTATTATTAAGCATATGCACTATAATTGTATATTTGTGGTATATTGGCCTTTTAATTGTTATGAAACATATCACTTCATCTCCAGTAGACTTCTTATTTTGAAGTCTATTTTGTCTTACACTAACATAGTTCCTCTAGCTAGTTCCTATATATATAGTTCCTCTAGATAGTCCCTATAATTAGTATATATTAGTATAATTAGGAACAAGGAGGAAGGGAAAAGATGCTTTGTTTAGAGGTGTCCATTGAGAGGCAGATGAGGCTAGGAGATGCTTTGTCTACTAGGAGGAACAAATTGACCAGGGGAGGCTCCCAAGGAAGAACTGATGACATGTTAAGGGGGTGCCCAAGTACTGATCAGGTGTTTGGTCTGCAATAGAGGATCTTCAGGGAGTGACCAACCAAAAAGAAACAGAGAAACCACAAAATAGAGATATGATCAAGGACTTGATGGGGGTGTTTGGGGCATGTACATGGTTGAGGTAACAGTGTCCCTAAATGACCTACCCTTATTAACATAGTAAAATTCACACCCATCAGTGTCATGACAGTTTACAAATACCAGGGCAACTCCCTTACAAGAATAGAAAAGGTTCCCAATCCCAAGAATTCTCCACCCCTCTTCAAGAAAAACATGAATATTCCACTCCTCTGTTAACATAAAATTATTCCACTCTTAATATAAAATTAGAGAATCTGCATAAAGGGAGAAATGTGTTGAACTCAGGGTCTCCTCCTCTGACTGTACTATGCTTTTATTAATAAACTTTTTGCCTGCTTGTACCTGCTTGCGTTGCTCATTTATTCCATTATCTTGGTACCAGTAACCATTCTTCAGTACTGGGAACCAAGAACCAGGGAACATAGGGATCTGACATCTGATCCCCACACCTCACTATTAATGTTTACATAAAATATCTTTCTCCATCTTTTACTTTCTACCAAGTAAATTTAAATTAAATTTTTTGTAAACAGAATATACTTGGGTCTTGCTTCTTTTTTACCAGTCTGCTAATCTTTGCTTTTAAAAAAATTTTTTAAGGGGAAGGGAGGGGGGAGGTTTTGGTGGAGGGAGGGTAATGGGTGAGACCACATCTATGGTGCATCTTAGAATGGGTACAGGCGATTGCACTAATGTACACAGCTATGACTTAACAATAAAAAAAGTACTATAAAAAAATCTTTTAGTCTATTTACATTTAGTGAAATTGATATGATTGGATTTAATTCTGCCATTTTTCTACATATTTTCATTTATTTTCTTTCTCTTTTTTCTCTGTTCTTCCTTTCTTGATTTCCTCAGAGTAAATTGAATATTCCAAGTATTCCAATTTATTTATTCTATTGCCTTTTTAGCTCTTTTTACATTATTCTTTAACAGGTTGCTTTAGGCAAGTGGCTCTCATATTTTGCGTACATCAGAATCATCTGGAAGGCCTGTCAAAACACAGTTTGTTGGGCCCCACCCCTAGAATTTTTTAAATCAGTAGGTTTGGGGTGGGACCCTAAAATGTACATTTCTAGTAATGTACATTTACCAGCAGTAATTCTGCTGGTCAGGAGAACACCCTATGAGAACCACTGCTGTGGGGATGAAAATCTGCATGTTGAATTTTCTACAGTTTACTTAAAGTTAACATTGTAATACTTTACATGGAAGCCAGCAGACAGTTTCACTGACATACCATCTGATCATTTGTATTGTTGCTGTCATATATATTACATCTACTTATTTTTTTTTTTTTTTTTAAATTTTTTTTATTTTATTTTATTTATTTATTTTTTTGAATTTATTTATTTTTTTATTGTGGAAAAGGGGCAGGGAAAGAAGGCGGGGGAAGAGGTGAGTGACAGGGTCGGGCCAGTGGCATGGTACCACATTGGCTGTATCTAGGTAGAGGCAGTTTCAGGCCGGGCCTTGCTGA